>CM053790.1:545350811-545615811 GCA_028749045.1 Cupressus sempervirens | reverse complement strand
TCACCTTCTTTTGGTGGTGATTCCAAATCCTCTTCCATTTCTAGGGACTTTTCATGTATGGGTTCTTCATCAAGTACCTATAAAAATTCAAATGATTTACCCCTTTTATCTTTGTCCATTTTTGGTGATGAATCGATAGTGATTGTGGCTTCCATGATTGTTTAATCAATCTTTTTTTGATTAATCCCTCTCGGCGGCTTGACTTGCTCATTCTGTGGTTTTTTCATAAACATGTGTAACTGGTGGAGCAACTATCATTTATTCATCCTTTTTGGCTTCAAGTATAGGTCTTTCTACTTCAGTCAACCTAGGTGGAGTCAAATCCTCTTGATTCAAGTTTTCCTTCTCATGTCTTTCTTCTTATTCAACATCTTCCTATTGAGGATTGGGAGTTTGCTATCTCCTTTATTTAATTCTTGTATCTTGCTCAATGCATGTGCAAGGTTGTTCATCTATTTGCGTGGACTTGGATGTCTCTGTGCCAACCATTTATTCCAACCTTAAATGACAATTATCACATCATTGAGCATAAAAAGGAAATTATAACAACTAGTTTATATGTTCATATAAAAGAGATTAACATTTATACTAGATTAACTGGATTTCCATAAACAATAATTGAAAGAGCGTTAAACCAACAAATATAATATATATAAATGTCTCCATAACTAACCACTACTAAATGGAAAAAGGGATCTTTTTCTACTAATAAAGATATGTTACTTTTCAAATGAAGACAATTTTACAACAACTTTACATATTTAGATGGAAGAGGACGAATATTTATAACATAATAAATGAAAATAAATAATGGATTAAATGATATTAACCATCTATCATTTCTTCAACTTGAAATTTCAAATTCATAAAAGTCAAATACTAGTTACTACATATTTGAATGTGGATCATATCTTTGTCTCATGCAAGTCTTGGCATCTTGTGGAGAGGATAAGAATCATAAGTTAATTGAAACCTATTCTAGAGAACCAAAATAAAGTTAGAGAATTGAAAAGTTGTATTTTTTCTCAATGCATATATTTGATTATCTTATGTGTAATGTTTTGTAATGTAAAGTCTTATATTATATATTTACATTAATTCCAAATGGGGAGATTGTTAGCATCAATAGATGTTGTAACTGAGAATGTTATTATTGTATGTAAAAGAGTTGTATCAATTGTTATGTAGCCATTGATGTCATGCCTTAGTTGGCTAGACATTATGCTAATTCAGTACAGTATTATATCATTTGATTGATGAAGAGGTTTTGAAGGATGTATGATGATGAAAGAGTGTTGAGTTGTCATTTTGCACAATGCTTAATACCAGGAATCCTTTTGAACTCCTCTCTTGAAAATCTAATCTAAGATCAACTCAAAGGTTTCGAGCAATCTTGCGACCTACTGGGATCTTCTCAATTGAAGATAAATGTGTATGTTAACAAGGAGGCATTTTCTAGTTCCAACCAATTTTGGATAAGATGTTTGATCTGCTATTTTGAAATGAAACCACAAAATAGATATATTTTGGTATTTTTGTGTTTTATGATGAATGCAATTTATTGATGCAACTATATGAATTCCTATTTTAACCAAGTGTTAGAAAATAAAACAACAAAGCTAAGGTAACGAGAGATTAAAGAAAATAACTTGAAAAGAAAATTCCTAATAGACATCAACCACAATAACAATACATCTGTGAGTTAAATCGTTGAAAAGATTAGGTAGGAAACCAATGAAAATAGGAGCAGCACTTTCTCAATTCCACTAATGCAATCGTCGATGGGAACTCAATAATAATCGAAAGATGTTTCACTTCTCATCAAACTATAAGGCTACAAAAAGTACACTCATGCGAGACAAGAAACTATGCAAGAACAATAGGTGATCTTTTCTCCAACTCAGTACATCAATAGAATTCATTAACACGAGGAAAACACTAGAACTAAAAAGTCACACAATCATAACAACACAATAAAACCATTGGCTCCATTATTATTGATGAACATGAATTCACAAAAATAATGCACTAGATGAACCCACAATAATGGGTTCCACTTTAGTGGGATGAAGAATTTTAATTTTTTTTGCAAAATGCGAAAATCAGATTCACCATACGTTCATGCGAACATAGTAAATATGTTTGTTGCAAACATACTTTACAAATATGTTCGCTACAAACATATTCATTATAAATTAAGAATGTTTGTGTGAACATGTGCAATTAATATGTTTGCTTGAACATTCCAAATGCTGAATTTTGGCTTTAAAATGTCATTTTTTACCATCTACTGTTCATTTTAATGGCGTTGAACATTTGAGCCAGAGGTTGGAGCGAATGTGTCCTATTGGTTAGCCTCCCCCATCATTCTCCTTCAGATTCTCGTCTTCACACTATTTCAGGTATGTCTATATATTATTATTTGAATTTTTTTATGTTTTCTATGTTTTCAAAGCATATTTTAATGTTAATTTAATATTTTTATTATTTATTTATGTTAAACTTAATTATATTAATTTAACGTTTATAGTTTTTTTGTATATGTTAGTTATATATTAGATAAATAATAATATAACATTAGAAAACAAAGTTAGAAAAAATTAGTGTTAAATTAGTTAAATATTAGAAAAATAATAGTTTAGAATATTAGAAAAATATTAGAAAATATTGTAAAACATTAATTTAGAATATCAAAACATTAGAAAAAATATTACATTAAAAATATTAGAAAAAACATTACATTCAAATATTACTTTTTATTAGAAAACCATTAGAAAAAACATTACATTTAAATATTAGAAAAAACATTAGAAAATATTTTTTTAAATAGTCATGAAAATTAGAAAATATTTTAAAAATATTAAAAAAATAATAGTGTAGAAAATAAAATTTAGAAAAATATTAGTTTTATTAGAAAAACATTAGTTTAATTAGAAACAATTTTTTTAGAAAAATATTAGTTTTATTTATAAAAACATTAGAAAAAACAAATTTAGAAAAATATTGGTTTTATTAGAAAAAAAATTTTTACATTTTTAAATATTAGAAAAACATTAGAAAATATATTTAAAAATATTAGTTTGAAAAATATTAAAAAACTATAACAAAATATTAGAAAAAACATTAGAAAATATTAGAAACATATTATCAAATATTGGAAAATATTTTTAAAAATATTAGTTTTGAAAATTAGAAAATATTAGAAAAACATTATAACAGTATAGGATTATTAGGAAAATAAATTATTAAGTGAAATATTAAAAAAGCGTTAATCTCTTGTACAATATTAGAAAAATAAATTAGTAAGTTAAACATTAGGAAATATTAGTATTTAACATTAAAAAAAATTACTATATATAAAATTAGAAAATATTAGAAAAAAATATTTTATATTAGAAAAACATTATAAAATATTTGAAAAAAATCATTACAAAATATTAGAAAAAAACATTAAACTTGAATTATTAGAAAAGCATTAGAAAAAATTAAAAAAAAACAAAAAAAAATTAGTGTAGAAAATTAAAAAATATTAGAACGAGGTAGGTGTGTGTGTGTGTGTGTGTGTGTGTGTGCATCTCTCAGATGTTATTTCATAGATGTATATGTACATATGTTCATGTTGCAAGTGCATGCATGTTTTCAATATTCATATTTTTATTAATGCTTATGTACATGTTATTGATCTCTTAATGTCTTAATCTTTTATGTTTATGTATGTGTTATTCATGTTTTTGTATATGTTATTCATCTTAATGCCTTATTCATGTTTTCAATATTCATATTTCTGTATATATTATTCATCTTAATGCCTTAATCTAAGTGTAATTAACTATATTTAATGACATGTCTTAAGGGGAGATCCTAAATTATACATAAGAATGTAGATTAAAATGTAAATATTTTATTTCCAAGATATATGTATATGTGTTCACGTTAAATGTAGACATGTATGTTTTCAATATTCATGTTTATGTATATGTTATTCATCTTAATGTCTTAATCTAAGTGTAATTAAATGGCATGTCTTGAGGGGAGATCCTAAATTATACATAAGAATGTAGATTAAAATGTATTTTTTATTTCATAGATGTATGTATATTTGTTCATGTTAAAAGTAGACATGTATGTTTTCAATATTCACATTTTTAAGTATATGTTATTGATCTTAATGTCTTTATCTAAGTGTAATTAACTATATTTAATGACATGTCTTAAGGAGAGATCCTAAATTATACATAATCTAATGTAGATTAATGTATATTTTATTTCATAAATGTATGTAAATATGTTCATGTTAAATGTAGACATGTATGTTTTCAATATTCATGTTTATGTATATTTTATTATTTTTAATGCCTTAATCTAAGTATAATTAACTATATTTAATGAAATGTCTTAAGGGGAGATCCTATATTTTATATATATATATATATATATAAGAATGTAGATTAATGCATATTAGGTAAGAATATAACATACATGTACATAAGAACATGTAAAGAGTATGACCTAAAGAATACATGTTACAACATTTAATTAATAAAAGTTAATACATATAAGAACATAAAGATTATATACATAAATACATAACAACATTAACAATCATAAGAAAACATAAACAATGTCTCCATAACCCTAAAACTAACTATAACCCTAAAAGATAATACTAACCATAACCATAACCCTAACTCTAACTCTAACCCTAATTTCTAACCCTAACTTGAAAACTCTAACCCTAACTCAAGTGAAAATTATTTAACCCTACAGTTCTGTAATTGAAATGAGGTAATGTACAACCCCTAGGACCTATCTAACCATAACCCTAATCTAATCCAAACTAAATTTAACAAAAACCTTTAGATCTAATAAAAACCCTTTAATCTTTAAATGAAGGTTCCCTATATAATATATCTAAATCAAACCCTAATCTAGAAGGTTAAATTGTATTATCAAGGCAAGTATTATTGTAATATCAAGGCAAATGTCAGACATGTGTAGCTATATAAATTTTGATTAACAAACTCCAAATCAATACCTGACGAATAGGACCAATTGTATAACAAGACAATCCTACATATTTATACACTTTCTTAAGACCAATTATATACATCCAAACTAGTAGAGAAAACAAAGAGTGGTACCTAGATACTTCTATTATTTATATGTTAAAAAATAGAAGGAAGATATTATACAAGAAGAGTGCAAGGTTCACAACATTGTCTATCCATTTTAATTCTTTTGTAGACCTAACTTAGTCATCACCATCATACCCATGGCTTTGAATGATATAATTGTAAAGTTACCAGTGTTATGTTACCCCTAGAAAAATAATAGTCAAAATGGAGTATGCATGAGTTGTATTCGATATACCTGATCATTCACCAAAGACCATAATTCACAATTCCTTAAACTGTAAGTTTCTCCAATCTTCAACTAGATTCAATAAACATGCTTTTGTTAGAATTCTTTAAAATAACTGAGAGGGAGGGGGGGAGGGGGGTGAATCAATTATTCAAGGTGCCCTATTAATACTTTTTCACTACTTTTAATGAATTCATACACTTTTTATCCATCCAAACTTAAATCAACCATATTAGCAAGTTACAGTAAATCAACATGCAAGATCAACACATGACACAATGATTTACATGGAAATCCAATTTGGGAAAAACCACCAGTAACATGCTACTTGATTCTCACTCTTCTAAAGTGATGCCCTGTTAAAAGCCAGCCCTGTTAAAGGCTTACAACACACTGTTAAATGTGACCTTGTTAGAGGATTTCACCAAACTGTTAGGAATGGACCTGGTTAAAGGTCTTTAGAACATTCACTTGGAATGTCACCCTATTAAAGGATTTATCTTATGGCTATCAAACCAACCTAATTCCATAGGATTTAAACTAACTGTTACAATTGCTAGAAAGTAACGATAATGGTCTTTTGATCTGATATAACTTACAACATACTTTGCAGATTTTAGATCACACTTTTAGTTCAATCCTTATGCTTGGCTTTAATCACTTCAGCTTTGATTACTTGTCTTCTTCTCAAGCTTCGTCTCCTTGAGTCTTCTAACTCATTGTACCAATGCATCTATATCAGGGGTCTTCTTACTGAAACAAAGTAACTGTGCTTTCTTTCCTCCTTAACACCTTCTTCAACATTTCGTGCTTTCATGCTTGACCACCTCTCTCTCCTTTTTTTTATATTAACTTATGACTCCTTAAATAGGAATCTGACTTCCCTTTGCCGCTCAATTCTCCCTCTCCAATTTTAGGGTTTCAAATGGATTAGGTAGGATACAATGTATCTACCTCATATCTTGTTCTTAACTTCAAACTTTGTCAGTTGTATTCTTAAAAATGTTCTACATGGTGTTCTGTTCCACCAGCTCATCATTCTTATCTTCCATTTAATTCACAAACTTCTAAGTAACAACCTTGTCGGCTTAGATTTGGCAAATCTTCGATTTTCAAAATAATGCAGCAACTTGGCATTATTGATTTACTGGTGCTCGGCATCTTTGTGTTTCTTAGCACTATTGGTTTTACTGGTGCTCGGCATCTGTGTCACTCAGCACCTATATCTGCTTGGCACTTGGTTCCACTCGGCACTTGATAAACTCTGTGTCACTTGACATCTGAACTGCTCAGCACTTGGTTCTTCTCGACACTTGATAAATTTTGTGTTACTCAGCATTTGAACTTGCTCGGCACTTGGTTCTGCTCAGCACATGATAAACTCTGTGTCACTCAGCATCTGAACTTGCTCGACACTTGAAGTTTACTCGGCTTTAACTAGGAATTTTCTCAGCACTAACTAGCTTGCTCGACTCCTTCTTTCTAATGAACTTAGTTGAGTTTTACAAAAGACTTGGCTAAAACCTTGCATATTTGATATGTTTTAATGTGCCCATTCTTTGTGTCTTATAATATGTCATCAAATACACTTTTTCATCAATGGCTTAGCTGACCCTTGTACTTCATTACAATATCATAACTTCAACCTTTCTCTAGGTGTTCTAGTTATATCTTATTGATTGCCTCCTTCTTGATAATCAACTAATTTATAGTATTTGGATCACTAAAGCAATTGTCATTCCGGCAAGTAGCAAGTTTGACATCAATGACAAAACAATGATTGGGAACATTCTTTATTAGTTCCATATATCACTCCAACAGCTTTTGTTATGATCATTTCAATCATTTCCAACAATCTCCCTCTTTGTCATTGATGGAAAACCAAACTAATCAATTAATCAACTTAGTTACCACCAAGATTGTATACGTTGTCTGCTACATTTCTTTGTTGCTGCATTTTTACTACTGATCTCATATATCTCCCTCTTTCATATATATCTCCTTTTTCTTTGTATTGATCAGGTTTCTGCATATTTCTCCCTCTTTGACATAAATGCCAAAGATGTAGCATCTTTATCATGCAAAATATGAACTTTGGCTTCTTGTTATTTTCTCCCTCTGTCACCATGCTTGTGACTGATTTGGAGTTTCTGCTCCTGCTATCATCCTCTGCATCAATCTGTTAATATTTCAATGATTTATTCATGTTGATGCAGGGCAGCTTCCTTGTTGCCTTAAACTACTTAAGTTAGGGGTAATACCCCCAACTTGCCTCTAATATATTCATAGGAATCCTTGGGCAATGGTTTGGTGAAGATATCAGTAGTTTGTTCCTTTGTGTGAATGTATTCCAACTTCACTTGTTTATCTTCTACCAATTCTCTGACATAATGATACTTAATTGTAATATGCTTGGTTTTTGCGTGCATTATTGGATTTTTGGATATGTTTATAGCACTTGTATTATCACAATACAATATCACAAGTTTTGTTACCTCTTCTTTCGTTCCATTCAATATATGTGTGAGCCATACAATGTTTATGCAATTGACTGCAGCTGCTACATAATTTTCCATTCTTTTTGTAGTAAAGACCAAAGTTATCAGTTCCTTTAAGATATCTCATTATTCTTTTTACTGCTATGAGATGTTTTCTTTAGGATTAGCAGAGAATCTGGCTACTATTCCAACTACTAATGCTATGTCTGGTCTACTATGTACTACATATTGTAATTTTCCATCATGGATCTATACATTGTTTGATTGACTTCAGCTAACTCATCATTTTTGGACAGCTTATTTCCTGTTGCCATTGGTGTGCTGACTGGTTTGGATTCCTCCAATCTGAACGTTTTAAGAATCTCTTTGATGTACTTTGATTGTGTAAAAAATATACCATGTTTGAGTTTATGTACTTGCAATCCAAAAAAAAATTTGATTTCTCCATACATAGACATCTCAAATTCATGTTTCATTTTGTCAGCAAAACCTTTGCAAAGCACTTCCTTACCACCAAACACTATGTCATCCACAAATATTTTAGATACAATAATGTCTTTACCTTCTTTTTCTTTGATGTACATGTTGCTATTATCATCAGTTCTTTCAAATTCAATTTGCACTAGATACTTGTGAAGTCTCTCATACCATGCTCTAGGTGCTTGTTTCAAACCATAGAATGCTTTATGTAGCTTACACACCATATCCCTGTTTTTTTCATCAACAAATCTTTCTGGTTGTTCAATATAGATTTCTTCTTCTAGTATACCATTTAAGAAAGCAAATTTTACATCCATCTGATAGACTTTAAAATCTTTGTAGGTAGCATATGCAAGTAAATTTCTTACTCCTTCCATTCTAGCAACAGGGGCAAATGTTTCCCCATAGTCTATTCCTTATTCTTGAGCATAACCCTTGCATACTAGTCTAGCTTTGTTTTTGGTAATCTCACCATTCTCATCTAGTTTGTTTCTGAATACCCATTTGGTGCCAATCACATTCTTGCCAGTTGGTCTGGGAACCAAACTCCAAGTTTTGTTTTTCTTTATTTGATCATTTTCTTCTTCCATAGCTTTATACCAGTCATCATCTTGTAATGCACCATATACTGTCTTGGGTTTAGATTTGCTTATCAGACATGATTCATGTCTTAGTCTATTTCTTGTCATTGGTCTTGCATCTTTGTCACCAATTATCTATTCAGCAGGGTGATGTCTTTTTACATATTTGGATAATCTTGGCTCTATCCTTGTTTCCATGTTTGATCTTTCAGATTCAGGATCACTATACACTTCATTGTTAGGTTGTTCTTCATCATATGTACTGTCTTCAAAATCAGATTGTCCATTTCCTTCATTCTGCAACTCAACTTCTGAATGCAACTCAGCATTCACTGGTTGAGACTCGGCTAAGACTGATACTTGTTGTTGAGATTCAATTTGATTGACATCATCCTCATCAACAGTCATTCCTTCATAAGAATACACAAAGGTTCTTTATTCTTCCATTTTGTTTGGTACTTCAGCTTGCTTATTTCTTTGGTACTTCATAAGAATACACAAAGGTTCTGTATTCACACACTTATATGCCTTACTTCTAGTGGAGTAACCAAGAAATATGCCTTCATCACTTTTTGCATAAAATTTTCCATTTCTAGCATCTTTAAGGATAAAGCATTTACAACCAAACACTTTGAAATGTTTTACATTGGGTGAGTGACCATACCATAATTCAAAAGGTGTTGTATTTGTACCTTTCTTGACTTGTACTCGGTTCAGTGTATGAACAGCTACACTTACCGCTTCTCTCCAGTATTTTAGGGCAACAGTCTTTTCCATCATTAATTTTTTGGCACAGTCAATCAGAGATCTATTTCTTCTTTCAGCAATTCCATTCTGTGGGGGAGTTCTAGGAGCTGACGTTTGTCTTTTGATTCCTTTATCATTATAGAAAGTCTCAAATTCTTTTGATGTGAATTCACCACCTCTATCTGATCTTAGGCATTTCAAGCTTTTTCCTGTTTCCTTTTCAACTCTAGCCACATACCATTTAAATATTTGAAAAGCATCAAATTTTTGTTTTAAGAACATAATAGTCATCATCCTGGAATAGTCATCAACAAATAACATTATGTATTTATCTCCTCTATAGCTTTGTATTTCCATTGGACCACATAAGTCAGTGTGAACTAACTCAATTATTTCTTTAGATGTATAGTTTTTGCTTTTGAAACTTGACTTTGTCATCTTTCCTAGCTGACATTGTTTGCACATGATATTATCAGGCTTCTTCAATTTTGGTAAACCTCTGACTTTATTCATTTTACTGATATTGACTAGATTGTCAAAGTTGACATGACATAATCTTCTATGCCATAACCATTCATCATCAAATTTTGCAATAAAACAAGAAACATCATCCATATCAAGGTAAAATAGATTACTCTTTGTTTGATCTCCTTTTCCAATCAGTTTACCATCAGTATCATAGATTTTTGTAGTTTTGTTTCCAAATTCTACTCTGCATCCTATATTGCCTAACTGTGAGACACTCAGCAAATTGTAGTTTAATCCTTCAACGTAGTATGCATTGTCACATGAAATTTGTTCTATGATCTTAATGGAACCTTTTCCTTTGATTTGACATGGAGCATCATTACCAAATCTAACACTATTTCCATCATACTGAGTAAAGTTAACAAACTTACTTTTGTCTCCTGTCATGTGATGTGAGCATCCACTATCTATGATCCATCTGTCATTCTTGTTCATACATGTTACCAGTGTTGTGGGCTCTCCTTCATCAGATTGGTCCTTCATGGCTACATAAACAACTTCATCATCATTGTCATCAGAATTTTCTTCAACAATGTAGCACTTCTTACCTTTTTCTTTGTAATCTCTCTTGTCATCATCTCTTCTGTACTTATATTTGTTGCCTTCCTTGGGATCCTTTTTCTATGGACACCTTGCAGCAATATGACCTACTTCATTGCAATTGAAACAAATGATAGGCATCTTACCTTTGAATTTTCCTTTGCCTCTGTGAAATCTTCTAGCTAGTAAAGCTTCCAATTGATCCACATCTTCCTCATCAGTGATACTGTCACTGGATACATATTTTATTTTTCTTCCTTTCTTTGATTTCACCTATTTAGCATCTTTCAATGATAGCTTGGCCTTAAAAGTAGTTTCAACATTCTCTGGTCTGTAGTTGTCAAAATTAGATAACTCAAATGCAGTGAGTCTACCTATTATACCTTCAAAACTTAGATTATTTCCTGGTATACATCTTAGCTCTTGTATTGCTGATACTCTAATAGCATAGATAGGGAGCAAGGTTCTTAAGAACTTACTATTAACAGTATCTTCATCCAGTTGACCACTCAAGTATCTTATTGCACTTACCACTTCCTTTATTCTTGCACCATACTGAGCAACATTCTCATTTTCCTCCATTTTCATGTCATCAAACTTTCCTCTGAGACTTTCTCTTTTTGCTCTTTGTACATTCTGATCTCCTCCGTAGATTTCTGATAGGGCTTTCCACATTTTGAATGTAGTATCACATCCTTTGATATCATCAAATTTAGCATAGCTGAGTGCGGAGGCAATTTTCAGCATTGTCTGATTGTGTTCTTGCTTGTTTTTCATGTCTTCTGTAGTAGGAGCACCTGTTGGATCTACATGTTTAGTGACAATTGAATTTTGAGAATAATCTCCTATGGATCCAAGATGTATATTCATCAAACTTTTCCATGCAACAAAGTTGTCTTTGTTGAGCTTGGGAACTTCTCTCTTTGGCATTTTGATCTTTCTGCTTATAGTCCCTTTAAACTGAATCAGCAAACAAGCTCTGATACCAATTGTTAGAATTCTTTAGAATAACTGAGAAGGGGGGGTGAATCAATTATTCAAGGTCCAAATGCCCTATTAATATTGTTTCACTACTTTTAATGAATTCATACACTTTTTATCCATCCAAACTTAAATCAACCATATTATCAAGTTACAATAAATCAACATGCAAAGATAAAACATGCAAGATCAACACATGACACAATGATTTACGTGAAAACCCAATTTGGAAAAAACCACCAGTAACATGCTACTTGATTCTCACTCTTCTGAAGTGATGCCCTGTTAAAAACCTACCCTGTTAAAGGCTTACAACACACTGTTAAATGTGACCTTGTTAGAGGATTTCACCAAACTATTAGGAATGGGCCTAGTTAAAGGTCTTTAGAACATTCACTTGGAATGTCACCCTATTAAAGGATTTATCTTATGGCTATCAAACCAACCTAAGTCCATAGGATTTAAACTAATTGTTACAATTGCTAGAAAGTAACGATAATGGTCTTTTGATCTGATATAACTTACAACATACTTTCCAGATTTTAGATCACACTTTTAGTTCAATCGTTATGCTTGGCTTTAATCACTTCAACTCTAATTACTTGTCTTCTTCTCAAGCTTCGTCTCCTTGTGTCTTCTAACTCGTTGTACCAATGCATCTATATCAGGGGTCTTCTTACTGAAACAAAGTAACTATGCTTTCTTTCCTCCTTAACACCTTTTTCAGCATTTCATGATTTCATGCTTGACCACCTCTCTCTCCTTTTTTTTTATTAACTTATGACTCCTTAAATAGGAATCTGACTTCCCTTTGCCGCTCAATTCTCCCTCTCCAATTTTAGGGTTTCAAATGGATTAGGTAGGATACAATGTATCTACCTCATATCTTGTTCTTAACTTCAAACTTTGTCAGTTGTATTCTTAAAAATGTTCTACATGGTGTTCTGTGCCACCAGCTCATCATTCTTATCTTCCATTTAATTCACAAACTTCTAAGTAACAACCTTGTTGGCTTAGATTTGGTGAATCTTTGATTTTCAAAATAATGCAACAACTCGGCATTATTGATTTACTGGTGCTCGACATCTCTGTGTTTCTCGACACTATTGGTTTTACTGGTGCTCAGCATCTGTGTTACTCGACACCTATATCTACTCGGCACTTGGTTTTGCTCGGCACTTGATAAACTTTGTGTCACTCGACATCTGAACTTGCTCAGCACTTGGTTCTGCTCAGCACTTGATAAATTCTGTGTTACTCGGCATCTGAACTTGCTCGGCACTTGGTTCTGCTCGGCACATGATAAACTCTGTGTCACTCAGCATCTGAACTTGCTCGGCACTTGAAGTTTACTTGGCTTTAACTAGGAATTTGCTCGGCACTAACTAGCTTGCTCGGCTCCTTTCTAATGAACTTAGTTGAGTTTTACAAAAGACTTAGCTAAAACCGTGCATCTTTGATATGTTTTAATGTGCCCATTCTTTGTGTCTTATAATATGTCATCAAATACACTTTTTCATCAATGGCTTAGCTGACCCTTGTACTTCATTACAATATCATAACTTCAACCTTTCTCTAGGTGTTCTAGTTATATCTTATTGATTGCCTCCTTCTTGATAATCAACTAATTTATAGTATTTGGATCACTAAAGCAATTGTCATTCCTGCAAGTAGCAAGTTTGGCATCAATGAAAAAACAATGATTGAGAACATTCTTTATCAGTTCCATATATCACTCCAACAGCTTTTGTTATGATCATTTCAATCATTTCCAATAGCTTTGATACCAAATGAGAGAGCTATAGAAATGTTTTGAATTGCACTTCTTAGAAAATCATAAAAACATATTACTTAAGTAGAATGAGATGAACCCTTTATATTTCTTATACAATTAGTAATCAAACTACAAAATAGGAAAAGCATATATATTTTAGAATAACTACTCCAAATATTTGATCTAGGGGATAAAATAAGATCTAATATCCTTAGATCATTATTATATATATATATATATATATATAATGATGGATTATGGACCAATGTGAATAATAATTAATTATGTTTAGACTAAATTTAGAAGGATGACCAAATTCAAGTTATGAAAATTAAAAACATTTAATCCCCCAAGATTTTGGGAGTGTATAATTTCTCCTAGTTAGTAATAAATAACCTCTTCTCATCTTTAACTCCTAGCCAAAGGAATATCCTTTTTATTCCCTCAAGCTTGTTGAACCACACAACAAGTATATGTAAGAGATACATGATATCTAGATAGAGGTAATTTTAATTAACCTCATGAGTATTTTGAGTTACTGGCATTACTAAGAAGATACCATTTTAGCTTCGAGAGTATCAGTCATAGTTTCAAGATCTTTGTAAGTTTCATCAGTTTTTGATTGAAAGGTTAAGGTTGAAATCATGAAATTTTTTCTAGGATTAGGCTGACTACGTGATCATTGTCCTTTGGGTTTGATATTTTTATAGATATAATTTATAGTCAATAATTTTCTAGATCCATGTTTTTAACTAAATCTAACATCTCTATGATAGTAAAAATAAGATCCATCTCAAGGTAAGTTTACTCTTTCTATCTCACCTCTTGTGCCTACTTTTATACATTAGATGTAATATCATACCTTGTTATTTTCCATTTCCTTTGTAGTATCCAAAAATACTTTATAATTTTATATATCATAAGCACATATTTATCTTGAAAGGAATACATCCTTGAATCCCCCATCCTTGAATCTATATCTTGCACTAGAACCCCTCTATTCATTTTGGGTTATGATAACTCACTTTTGCTTTGAGGGTGAGCCTCTTGAGGTTTTTACATTTTTATCATACCCAAAATTTGGTTCAATGATCATCACTCATATAAATTCTCACCATTTCATACTTTTCAAACATTCTTAGTTTTTATCATTTTCATCCTCAAATTAATATTTTCACAAATATATTTGAAGTGTAATTGCGATGACCTATCATTGATATTACATGATGCTAATTTGTCACAAAATCAACAAAGGGTATAAGCATCAAATATACCCCTTGGTATGACTTAGACCAGATGATGATACTATTGCACTTGCAACACCATCAATTGTCACAATTCACAAGTAGGATAATCAACCTTTGTGACACCATGATGTCTCAACAAAATGAAAGTCTTATTGATGAAATCGAGCAATATTTTGAATTGTTCAAACTTTTAATTGCATAGAACTTTGATGAACCACTCACTAGCTACTTTGAATCTTCATTAAAAATGACACTTAGTCGTAAACAATTTTTTTGCATGTAATTACTTTGAACCATAATCTAACTCATTGAACCATTTTAGTCAAACCTAGGTACTAATCTTTAATTCCTAAAGTTCTAAAAACTCAAGAACTCCCTAAATAACTCTAACTCTAACTCTAACTCTCATGTATGTATATATGATCATATTTAAATTTTATTGATATGTACATGTTACAGATTATCTTAGAGACATGTGATGTATGTTCAATTACATATAATTTTTAATTTAAATAAAAAATTATGTGTACAATAGACTTAGCTCTTGAGACATTAGTATAGATATGACTTCACACGATCAGCTTGCTCATCATCCTGTTGCAGCTCCTGTTGCGGCTCCTATTGTGGCACATGATGCAATTCCTATTGTGGCAACTGATGCAGTTCCTATTCCAGCTCCTCATGTAGTTCATTGTGTTGCTCATGGTGGGGCTCGTGGTGGGGCTCCTATTGTACCTCATCATAGGGCTCGTCGTGTGGCTCATGTTGCAGTCTAGGTGGTGTAGGTCCTAGCGTGGCTCCTAGTGCGGCTCCTATTGGAGGTTAGGCTACACCTGGAGGTCCTGTTGCACCACCTCCATGCATCAATATCGATGCATTATTTGCATTTTTAGAGTAGGAGGTTGCTAGACTACAATAGTCTATATTGTCCTCTTATGATGGTATATATAGAGACATATGTGATACTATATGTAAGAGTTTATAGGATTTGACTACTAGATTTAGAGCTCACCATTCATTTACTCCTGACATATTAGCTTCCATATCTAGGGAGCTTAGGGCTGAGATTTTAGGAGATGCATCTTTTGATGATGTCAAGAGGGTGGCCCCCAAAGACATCATCAAACGAGTTCTCTTTCCATCATATGAGGGAGCATAGGGTAGGGTGAGAGGCTATCGAGTCACACAATGCAGAGATCATGTTATTGCTAGCATGATCTATCCTCATTTTTTAGCCGCACATGGTCATTATCCTAATAACAACCGGATACCTCTGTATTTTGCATAGTAGTTGTATGCTAAGTTTTGCATGGGGCTCAATGTCAACTACTTAGACATTCCAGATTATTGCAAATAGGGGCATGGTCAGATCATAGATTGTGACCAATATCGCACTCCACAACATCTACCACATCTAGATGTCATATAGTTCATTAAATAGAGACTTCCTCCAGTGACTCCAGCACTGGTGCCTATTGTAGATAGAGTTTTCATTGCTTTCCAGAGGGGAGCAATTGACACTATTGGACACATTGCATCTATGGCTGCTAGTATCACATTTGATTCTCTTGGTCATAATATTCATAGTCGATGGAGTCATCCACCTAGTCGACCATCTTCAAAGGCATCTAATAGCACTTCAGGCACCTCCCCTGATGAGACATATAGATCTGTTGGACTACCACTACCAGGTGATGTTCGTGCTCTCTCAAGAAAGTACAGGCATATGTATGTAGCACTGTATTTTTTGGAAAATTTGTTGCAGAGTATCAGTTATATTTATGATACATAGGGGATGCTAGTTCATTTAGTGATGGATGCCATTAGACACCATCAAAGCCCCATAGTTCCATAGACATAGGCCACCACACCAGTGACAGATGATACAACTGTGTGTAGCTCACAACATTTGGCACTAGGCTCACAGCACTCTATAGATGACTCAAGCATACGAGTTGGAGATGTTAGGATCACAACTGAGGGTCTTGATTATTTTGCTGAGTAGTTATGAGGGTTGTCTGAGATTGATACTAGTTCGAGCATGGGTATTTCATCATACATGGACATGTTATTCTGACCTAACAGCATTGATTCTACACCATTACCCAATCGGTTACATAGTCCACTTCACTCATCATTACTAGTAGTTGGACATGGTGCTAAGGGTGGTTCAATAGATGTCAAAGTTTCAAGAGGTGCATCGATAGATGATACAATGGTGTCATGCCCAAAATACGGGGCAAAAACACACAATTTTTTTTTTGCTAATTATTTTATTGTTCTATGCCTTATCAACTACCTAGTCATCCTTTACATGGGGATTTTTTCAAATTTATTTATTTCCTCATCTAATGGTGATTAGACATATGTGTCTCATAGGAAATTTGCTTATTTGAATTTGCTTCTAGCTAGGGGTGTCTATTTTATTAGAGTCTTAGGTATATTCCTATTCAATAAAATATTTCTCAGTAATATATATATAATTTATTTTTAAATTTAAATATATGAAATTAAAAAATATGAATTTATTTAAAAATTCAGTTTAGATAAATATTTAAAATTCAATCTAACTATAATAAATCATGTAGGCACAGGTCGCAGAGCACATGATTACATCTAGTGTTGGTTTAGGGCATGTACATGAGAGAGATGATTCTATTGAGGCACCCAGTAGTGCTTAGGTACAAGTTTTAAATAGTTTGTTTAAAGTTATTTATGTTTCAAACTAGATATATATGAACTTGTATTTAATTTGAATGTACACACATGTAAATATATGTTTAGATAGAACTCTAATGTACACACACACATATTTGCAGGGCTCGGTTGATGTGCCCAAGTAGCCACAGGATGTATAGGAGACTCGATCAGAGAGTCATTCTATTCATATGTGTCTTGAGGGGTTCCTCTAGTAGTAGATTTATATATTTTTTTATGCATTTGTATATTGCAAACTTACATACACATATATGTATTTTAGTACCTTAATGACATGTATACATATGTTTCACTATTTATTTGACTATTTAGTACTTCAGTAGTTAGATGGTCACATGTATATATGAATTTTTATTTTTTTTTGCATACATGTATTTATTCAAGATTTATAGTTTGCATATGTATGCATTTCAGTTCTAGATATATATTAGATGTAGATGTTTATTCTTGAAACATGTACATGTGTATGTGTATTTGTTTTGTATTATAGCTAGAACATGTTCTTGAGACGTGTACATATATATACTGTAGACACCTAAATTTGATTACACTGCTTTAGTAATCTTAATTTAGCCATCTCTAAAGGC
Organism: Cupressus sempervirens; assembly: GCA_028749045.1. Taxonomy (NCBI): domain Eukaryota; kingdom Viridiplantae; phylum Streptophyta; class Pinopsida; order Cupressales; family Cupressaceae; genus Cupressus; species Cupressus sempervirens. The sequence continues at coordinate 545,597,769 of CM053790.1, read as the reverse complement.
ATCACTAATTAAATTCTTATTTAATTAATCCTTTGCCATCCCTAGCTGATTAATTTAATTAATCATCTATAGTCCTAATTGATAAATCAAATAATCTATTATTTATCAATTAAATCCTATTCTTCTATCTAATTTCAAAAATCCTCATTTATTAAATAAATCTATTTGATAAATAAAATTCTCAAATCTAAAAATCTCTAACTTATCCCTAATCCTCCATTTAGCCTAATCCACCCCATCCACCCATACTAACCTAGCTTAGCCACTAACTCACCCACTTTCATTAATGCCATCCACTTGCACATCTCTAACATCCTTAATCTAATCCTAAACCCAAGCCTAATCCACCCCCTAATGTTGTCACATTTCCTAAACAAGTTTAAGACTTTCCTAATCCAAATCAAAGTCTCCCCTCAAAAATCTCAACCACCAAGTCATGAGTGCTCTTACAAGCCCACTCATGACTCTTACATCCATCTTCCACACTCTTCCCTCTTCCACACGCATTCCTCTTACATCTCTCTTACACACTCAACCCCACTCATCATGCCTTTAACTAACCCTTTACCCTACCCTCTCACATTCATCTTCCTTGTGACAAGTGTCACCTTTCCAGTGGTGCTAAACAAGCACAATCCATGTGCTCTCCTTTGAGTGCATCCTAGCCCTCATTAAGCCTTCATCTCTCCTTACATCTTAGCCCTCCATCTCTCAAGCCGTTAGCCTATAAATTGAATCCCATCCCAAGCCATTCAAAACAACAACCATTTTGAGTAAAGTTATCATGCCCTTTTGAAAGCCAAAATCCATATCCATACCCTTATAATGCCAAATTGAGAGCTTACAAAGCTATCAATTTGTCATTACCCATCTCCATTGAAGCCATTTTGAGCATTTGAGCATACATCCCCAATCTATACATAGACACATCTCAAAAACAAGAGAACAAGCTCATTGAGAGAGCCTATCCATGGCTCACATTCTCATTTGAGTTTATCTTCTCTTTGTCTCTCTTATATGTTATGTTAGTTTAATGTGTAAATGCTTTCCTTATATTAGTATTTTTAGCACATTAGATTAGTGTATACATTTTGGCACACCCGGTGGGACCCCGCTATGGGTCATTTTTCATTTTTTTTTCATCCATTTCAATCTATATTTGGCTTTTACAAACTAACAATCTAATGGTTTGTTGTTGTTGAGTGGGTGCAAGGTGTTTTTTCTTGTTTTTGCAGGTTGAAGGATGCACTAGAGAGAAAGATACACCCTTTAAAATTCAAAAATAACCAAGAAAACAAAAAATTTTGGAAAAAACTCATGCCTGTCGGTTCTCTTTGCGCAGTGTCATCTCCGCCTGTCATCTCTGCAGTTTGGCGTCTCTGTCTGTCATCTCTGCAAAATGTCGTCTGCGCAAACTCAATCGTCGTCTCTGCCATCTCAATCGTCATCTGCGAAAGATAAACTATCGTCTGCGCCTGCATAATTGTCATCTACATGAGCTCAACCGCTGTCTCTGAAAGCCCAAACTGTTGTCTACGAATTTCGGCGTCTGCTAGTTTTAGTGTCTTCGCCTAGATTCTGTCGTCTGCGCTGCCTCCAAAAGTCAAACTATCGTCTCCGCCACCGCAATCTGCCAACTGTCATCTCCAACGCCGCCAACTACCTTCTGCATCAGATTATCGTCTACGCAGATCAACGTCTGCGCAAATTAGCGTCTGCACAAATTGGCGTCTCCACCTATTGTATTATTTTATAAAATTTGTCGCCTAGTTTTTGGTTGTCTTGTTCAAGTCATTTTCTTTGCATGCTTTCAAAACTCTAACAAATAAACCTGTATGTTTAAAAACACCAAAAAATGCTATTAAAAAAAAAGTATAAATCAAAATTTGACTTTTAGTGGTTCTGTAGGAAATAGACCATTCTAAGCATTTTTACGCATATCAAAAAGAACAAAAAAAGTTATTAAAAAAAATTTCCATAGTTAAGCTTTCATTTTAGAAGATTTTGGGTAACTAATCAAATTACTTTTTTGTCTTATTGTAGGTTGGAGCAACAAACTTAATCATGTTTCTTAGGTTTTCCTTGGAATGAACTTGAATGTTTAAAAATTTTTCATTGAATGAATGTTGTTCAAAAATACACTCTTGAGTGCCATGGATAAAAATCAACATTTTATTGGAATGCATGCTTAAAACAAATGAACACAATCTTGAATGCCAAAAACCAACTAATCATTGCAATATCTTACACTTCCAATTTGGGCTTAAAACACTCTAACACAATCTTGAATGCCTAACAATCAATGAACATTGCATGGTTTTGACGCATCTCAATGACACACGCATTTCTTACGTTGGCGAATTCTCAATTTCCATTATGTTGACGACGTTGTCAAATTGGAATGAACATTGTATGCCATAATCACGAGTGTCTTCAATCATAGCTTACAAAATCTAAATCATCAATTGGAAAAGAACTCTTCTTTTTAGCCCAAGGTCATCCAAGTCTTCTCTCCCCTTGTCGTCTTTCGAGGCCATCTTGGGTGCATAAGATTAGGATCCAAAACCTTGTTTTCTTTTTTAGGAGGCCTTCTTGGGGATTTCATCACCCCTTGGATGACCTCAACTCCAGCATTCCGACGGAGTATAAAAATCAGGAGGTGAATCGAAAGAAACCTCTCTTGGAATCAAGATTTTGTCACTCGGGCTAAGCCTCAAGAAACTTTATACCCTTGAGAAGTGAAAGAGGAGAAGTGGGTTACCACTCCTCTTGGCTGTGTGACATCTTTTTGGTCTCATCTACGAATTTGGGCCTCACATACCTTACATATATCAAGGACTCCCTAGCTAAACCAAATTTCATCCTTGTAGAAAGCTTTCGAAGATGTTGGTGTGTTTGACATGCTTGCTCCAAAATTTTGTCTGCTTGTTTGTTCATAGCCTTTGAATGAATGTTTTCCAACTTTGGTCAAAATCCCAGAAAAATAGAAATCTCCCAGCTCAAGGCATACTTAGCGTAGTCACTGCCTCATCAGAAAATCATCCAAGCTCCCTTAGTTCTTTGCTTTAGAACAACCTCAAATCCAAAGTCCATCCAAATCATCCCCCCCCCCCCCCATCCAACTAGAAACCCAATCCAAAATCACACCCAAGCCTTTAAAGAGTTGTTGTCACTCTGCTAGAATTTGCTATCCAATCAATCCTACCAATCAACCAATCTCACCAAGGTTATCCCTCTAACAGAGCATTGTCTAGGGTAACCCAGCTTTGTCACTTGTATCCCTCATCACCTTGAGCTAAAGGTTGGGATCCACAAGTGGTCAATCTTGTGTCATGCCCATAGGATCATTAGTCTATCCTTAAGTTGACACAATCTCCACCAATCCTGCACATAGGAAAGCAAAACTCTCACCTTTTGACAACATACCCTTGAAAGTCTTCCATCCACAGGAAAGCCAAAAATCTCTAGCCAATCCTCCTTAGGTCTGTCATACAGCTTTGACTCTCCCTAGGAAATCTTTCATCAGCCAATCCAAAACCTGAGCTTAATCCAAATTCGACCATGAGCTTCCGTGTTCATCCATATGCAAGACCCCATCCCCATCAAACTCATCGTCAAAGCATGAAGTACCAATCCTATCATGATGTGTTCGATCGTATTGTCCTTGCTCCTGCCACCTCCTATTCCAATGATGATGAAGATCTTGTTGACTATGAAGGGTACCTTGAGAGCCTTAGAAACATTCCACCAACCATCCCCCAAAATCCAAGAGTTATTCCAAACTATCTAGTCATGCCATCTGATATCCCAGCTTCTCCTCCATCACCCAATCAACCAAGCTTCCAATATTCCACCCCCATCACACTAGTTATTCCTGTCAATCCACCTCCACCTCCAAGACATGAGTCTCCAAGGAATCTCCTAGAGGAAATACAAGAAAAGCCACCTCCAGTAGTCGATGAGCTATGTCATCTAATCCAACCATGTGAAGTAGTCAGCGATGAATCTTCCCCATCTATAATATCACCTCCATCTCCCATTGCTATCATCCCCATACCATCCATCAAATTTCTTAAAATCCTTCCACTTCTCACAAGCATCAAGATCCCACCACCTATCAAATCCCTCTAAATCCTATCCACATCACCTCCAAGCATTTCCCAAATCTCCCATGATGACCCTTATGCATCCATCTTCTACTCACCCATCTCCACTACCGAATCTCCCATCTATCCATTCGTTGCCTTTGAAGAATCCATCCCTTCAGCTCCTATCACACCATCCACTCCAATCCAATCCTATCAAGATCCTGCCCAAAAGCATGTTGACATCCCCCAAAGCATAAATGAAGATATCATTGTATCATGTCTTCCATCCATAGTGCAGTCACCATCCCCTCCATCTCCAAAACCTCAAGCCATACCTCCTCTACTACAGGATATCTTTTCATCCCATCAGCTAAATCAAGAGCCTATCCTACCATATCCTCCGCTACATGCTTCCATCTTACCACCTATCCAAGCTATTCCACCATCTATAATCTACCCTCTTGGTTCACTTACATTCATCCATGGTGGCCTCCTCTTAGCAGAAGAATTAAGAATAGTATCTCCCTGTTGCAGTACGTCTGAGAAAGCACTTCCACCATTTTCCACAAGCAAAAAGTATCCTCAGCTAGTTCAAATGCTCAATCGATGGCATTATCAAGGTCAAGGTTTAGGACCACAAGAACAAGGAATCAGAAAGCCTATTATTGCACAACAGAATCTAGGATTTCATGGTTTTGGATATGTATCCAAAGGCTCACCATCTAAAAGTGTTGGTACACCACACCCCCAAACCAAGCCTATCTCCAAACTCACCATGCCAGCCTCCCATCGCTCCTTCAAAAAATCTTATGTCATCCCCCCTCCACCATCTTTACAACCCAAAACAACCTACCATATCCCCCCTTCATCTGCTAAATCCATTTTGGGTCCCTATGTCCCAAAATCTAACATCCTCCATCCTCCTATCAGCCATCATAAAAATCCTATTCCATCCATTCCTACGCAATATCAACAAAGGCACATATCAGGGCACATCATCCATCATCATCCCCCTACACGCTCTTCCATATCCTCTCCATCTCACAAAGCTTCTCCGAACCATCTTCCCAAAGCTTACCACAGCAATGTAAATGCCAACTTCAAAATGCATAAAGCTAAAAATCAACATCCTAGGCAATCATATGTCTATTTTAAAAGACATACTCCAAAAAGGAAAAATCCAATCAAAGAATGCAAAACAATGCAAAAGCCTATGAAACGAAAATCCAAAACCATGTGGATCCCAAAGAAAAAATTTGAAACCCAATGCATAATGGCATCCACCATTGCTAATCCCCCATCCAGTGACTCATGTCCCCCATCTCCTAACTCCATCTTGGGTGCCTATATCCCCAAATGTGCTTTCATAAATCCTCCATCAAGCTCGCATCTACCATCTATCCCCCATATGCTCTTTTCACACCTGTCCCAACATGTGCCAATGTTGATCCTGCAAGCATCCCCATCTCATGCTCCTTTTCAGCCTTTTCATCCCTCCATCTCCTACCATCAATCCCATCTAATCCAATCCATTGCATAAATCACACATCTGGTGTACCAACAGCTAGCAACAAAATTGAACATTCCAACAGCTAGTGAAAAATCCTAAGGAAAAAGCCAAAAATAGTTGAAGAAAGCCAAAATCATTCCAGCTAAGTCCAAAGTCAAAAAGTCAAAAAAATAAAGAAAAATAAAGCGTCCACTAGTGAAAACTTGGCAATTCAAGCGCCTTGGACAAGTACCATGATGAAAACTTGGCAAACAAGCGTCATGCGTAATCCCGCCATCCCCAACTTAGCCTATCACCCTCATGCTTTTGGTCATCTCTTGACATCCAACTCCATCTTCCAATCTATCCACCTATCCTCCACCCTCCATCTTCCATCTCACACCATCCACTTATCTCCTGCAGCTTCAGCCAACCATCCCAACTATCATCCATCTCCCTAGCCCCTTCAGCTTTTTCCATCCTAGCTTCAATCCTATCACATCCATCATAAGACCTCCTTCCGCATGTTATCTTCTAATTGGGGGCACTATATTCCTTGGAGATCTTGTCTTGTCCATCCTCCCTTGTCATTGGTATCTAGCTCTAGGCTATCCTCATGCAAACCCAATTTCATCTCTTTATATCCATCATAATCCTAGCTATCTACCATCCTATCTAGCCATCTCATCCTGCTCCTCTAGCTATCCTTGGTCACAAAATCTCTCATCATCATTGGATGCATCTTTCCAAATCCATATCTTTCGCTATCACCCCACCCTTAGCTTTCACATCTTGCACAACATTGAACCATCCTGCTATCCTATCATCCTGAGCTTTTGTCTGCTTGTAACTATCTTGGTCAGCTTCAGCTTGTAAATATCTTGGTCCGTCAGCTTGTACATCCTCTTTAGCTTGGTACCATTGTATCTATTTGGCTTTTGTGTTAGTTCATCCTTGTTCAACATCTTGCACACATCGCACAACCCTTGGTTAGCTATTCCAATGCATCTTTTAGCTAGATTTCCTGTCACCAAAGTGTTATCCTTCTTAGTTCAGCTTGCCAGACGCATCACTCATCCAAATCCACCAGCTTAGGTGCTCTCCGATAGGTCCTTGCAGGATATAGCTTTCCTCATGTCTGATCTTGGTCCGTTAGTACCTTGTCCTACCCATCTCATTGGCAAACGGTTCTCTTTTGGATTTTTGCTTTCTTTTGATTTGGGATCTTCCCTTCTGGGTATTCAAAATATCTTTTCCAAGAAATCTCCTTGTTCCCTCCTCAAGGTTGCAACGATCTTCCATATCATGGTATGTTGCGAATGGGGCAATCAGAGTGTAAGGTCTTGATCATGTCTTTTGCTTGTTTTCTTTTTCTGCTTGTGGGTTACCTAGTATCATTTCCATGCTGCTTCCTCTGGGATTCATGTGTGATACTACGGCAATCCTTGTGTGTTTATTTTGAGTTAGTTTGTCAGTCCTCTGGACAGTTGGTGAAAAGGCCTTGATGTTCTTGGTAACCTTGGAAATTAACCAAAAATCCTATAGCAAATCTAGTGCTCAACTACATGGTGGTACTTCTCTTTGAAGTATCCCCCCTGCTCAAAAAAGCTTCAATGGATTCCTTTCATCTCCATTATCCCCCATCCATCTCCAGCATCTGTCACTCCTCCCCCAGCTTATGCATCAGTATCTCTTTGAATCACTCCTAATGCTTAGCTTTAGGGATCCACAATCCTAGTCTTAGGGATCTACCAATCAAATCAATCCACCAAGCCTCATCTTTCGAGATCCACAATCCTAGTCCTAGGGATCTCCAAAACCCATCTTTCGCCAATCTGACTCTTTGAAATCCTATTGTATCAACTTTATCATTCCATCATCCATCTCCCTACCATGGATTCCTTTTATAGCGCTCTGCTCCTCCATCCTCCCCCCCAATCCTGGAAAGTCTTAAGCTTGCTTTACTATTGTGCCTCTGATTTCCCTTTATCATTCTCCTATAGTGAGAGTTTGAGCTAATTTAGCCCCTCCTCTTTGTCAATCTCTGTCTCTACTCATCTCAATTTCTTGTACTTTTCAAGAAGTCGTCGAGCCTCATTTCTCTCTTCGTTGTCTTCTTGAGGGAGCATCATCTAAGTCTAGTCTCTCCTCTTCTTATCCGAGACTGGGGCAACCTTGTTGCTAAAACATCTTCCTCGTGTCGTCTTCATTCAAACTTTTTTGAAATAGTGTTGTCTCAACACTATGTCAAAGAGGGGCAAAATGTAGACACCTAAATTTGATTATACTGCTTTAGTAATCCTAATTTAGCCATCTCTAAAGGCATCATTAATTAAATTCTTATTTAATTAATCATTTGCCATCCCTAGCTGATTACTTTAATTAATCATCTATAGTCCTAATTGATAAATCAAATAATCTATTATTTATCAATTAAATCCTATTCTTCTATCTAATTCCAAAAATCCCCATTTATTAAATAAATCTATTTGATAAATAAAATCCTCAAATCTAAAAATCCCTAACTTATCCCTAATCCTCCATTTAGCCTAATCCACCCCATCCACCCATACTAACCTAGCTTAGCCACTAACTCACCCACCTTCATTAATGCCATCCACTTTCACATCTCTAACATCCTTAATCTAATCCTAAACCCAAGCCTAATCCACCCCCTAATGTTGTCACATTTCCTAAACAAGTTTAAGACTTTCCTAATCCAAATCAAAGTCTCCCCTCAAAAATCCCAACCACCAAGTCATGAGTGCTCTTACAAGCCCACTCATGACTCTTACATCCATCTTCCACACTCTTCCCTCTTCCACACTCATTCCTCTTACATCTCTCTTACACACTCAACCCCACTCATCATGCCTTTAACCAACCCTTTACCCTACCCTCTCACACTCATCCTCCTTGTGACAAGTGTCACCTTCCCATTGGTGCTAAACAAGCACAATCCATGTGCTCTCCTTTGAGTGCATCCTAGCCCTCCTTAAGCCTTCATCTCTCCTTGCATCTTAGCCCTCCATCCCTCAAGCCCTTAGCCTATAAATTGAATCCCATCCCAAGCCATTCAAACAACCATTTTGAGTAAAGTTATCATGCCCTTTTGAAAGCCAAAATCCATATCCATACCCTTATAATGCCAAATTGAGAGTTCACAAAGCTATCAATTTTCTATTACCCATCACCATTGAAGCCATTTTGAGCATTTGAGCATACATCCCCAATCTATACATAGACACATCTCAAAAATAAGAGAACAATCTCATTGGGAGAGCCTATCCATGGCTCACATTCTCATTTGAGTTTGTCTTCTCTTTGTCTCTCTTATATGTTATGTTAGTTTAATGTGTAAATGCTTTCATTAGATTAGTATTTCTAGCACATTAGATTAGTGTATACATATAAATGTGTTATTTTTTTTGTATTATAGTAGAATATTCTTCATGAATTAGATTATAGCTTTTAAACTTTAGATTATATTGTGACATTATATAAAATAATCAAATTAACTTCTCTAAATACCTACTTCAATAGTTAACTATTCAAAGAAGTTCCAAATTGATCTATGAACCTAATTTAAAATTTTGAAAAATAATAATAATTTATAGGGTGATTGAATTGAATTAATATAGGTGCTTAAAACTACTAAATTAACCCAAATGATTTTGATTAGAAATTTAAAACATTATATTTATTTGTAATCATTATATGAAATAAACAATTAGTAGGACTAAAGATACATAAATTTGGTAAATCAATTAGTAGGAATAAAGATACAAATTTGTTAAATCAATTAGTAGGAAGTTAGAAAGATACATATTTCTTAAATTATCAATTAGTAACCCACTAAAGATAAATATAAGTTAAATTATGTGGATAAAAATATGTTAATTATGTAAGCTAATACATTATTTTAGAAAACTTTTACAAAATATAATATTTAAAAACATATTAATTTAAACTAATTTAAACTAAGAGTATGACGGTAGACAATAAACTAGCATTAATATATAGTTTTTTAATAAACTAATGATAACTATGAACGTATAATCTTACAATTTTAAAAACACATTTAATTCACTTATGAAATTCAATAGTGTAAGTTCCAACTAACTTGTATTGCCTATTTATATCAAGTTGTTAAAATATTAAATTCATCCATTGTACAATTAATATTATTAATTTATATATTTTTTAATAAACTAATAATAATTAAGAGTATGATCGTATAATTAGAAACACATTTAATTCAAGATGAAATTCATTAGTTTGAAAAGAAGTTGATATTTAAGAATTCTAACATATTAAATTATCTTTGATACATATCTATCTAATGATTGTGTAAGTTCAAACTAACTTGTATTGCCTATTTAAATATCAAGTTGTTATTATTAAATTCATCCATGGTATAATTAATATTAGTAATTTATATTATTTTTCAATAAACTAATGATAACTAAGAGTATGATTGTACAATTAAAAAATCTTTTAACTCAAGATGAAATTCAATAGTTTGAGAAGAAGTTGATATTCAAATTATTATAAAATAAATCTCAAAGGTTAGTTCAACCATGATGTACACTTATAACATGTAATATCTTCTCATGATCTTCATTGTCTAGTCTCCACTTGTGACGTGCACGCTTAAGTTTGACTAGATGTAGACAAAGCCCGGTGGTAATGACCAGGTGGCTATATTGTAAAACCTTGTTGTTAGGTTAATAATCAACAAAGTGTATTCCATGTTGGACTATTTTGTCTTGCTTCAAATATGTTCCCTCTATCACAATAGAACTTGCACCACAAATTTAAGTATTTTAAAATTTGATAGATATAAAGTTACCTAGATATATATATATATTTATTCATATATGTACACGCACACATGTATATGTATAATTTACCTATGGGGAACAACATTCCATCACTTTCTTCAAGGTCATATAACTTTTTCCTCTCTATAGTACGTTGCAATAAATAATAACTAACACTTTCATGATTTCCAGGCTCAACAATCACTACAAAGTTATCTCCTGCATAACCATTATACATGTGTATGTGTACACTATATATAAGACAGTTCAAATTGATAATTAAATAAGAAGTTGAGATTAATTTTTATGATACTTATGCACTTTTACCAATCTAGAGATATGATTATTATCATCAGAAATCAATGGACTATCATCAAAAATTTCATCATCTTTATCAAATGTATCTGTAACATCAAGTGGTATAGAAATCAATGCACCTGTATATCCATGTGTTTGATTGATGCATTCTTCATAATCTTCATCAATGCAACTGTCACAAAAATATCAATATTCTCTTGTCTTCAATGTCCAATTGCAATTATCTGTACTCATGACTAAATGTAAGGAACGTGTCTTTTCTATCCTCTTGCAACCATGCATGTTTTTTCTATTAACACCTGAAATTTCATTAAATTGAAAGTATAGACAAATTAAATTTAAACTTCAATGAATTGAAAAATAAAACTTAACAATTATAAATTTTTATAACTTAATTGCATAAAATTTAAATAGATGTACACATCCATACCTATTTTCTCCCAAAAGACTCTATATGGTACCTTTCAACTCGTTGTTGATGATGTCCCAACCTCATCTAATGCAAAATGTGTCTTACACCATTCAACAACATCATGTGCATCATTTACACAAACTCCCTGATAATTCATTTGATACTTTCGCAGAGCACATTTGATGCAAGCTCCAAGACCATCATGTTCACCTTTTCCATGGCCACTCTCAAAGAAAGTCCATATATGTTTTATATTCTCGTTGCGATGATATATACATAATACATAAAATGGTCTAAATGATTTGAACTGTGTGGCACATCCATCAAACCAAACATAATGATTATCAACATTTATGTTTCTTTTTTTCAAATAAGAAAAGAACATATCGAAGCAATGTTCTACATAGTGAATGTCATGTTCTTTATCATCACTTATATAAAAATGATATTCCTTTTTAATTACTCGTGCTTGAACTGTACTCTAAACACCATCCAAATCTAACTATGCATGTCTATAACAAACATGAACCATAATAGTGACCTGCTTAGAAAAGAAATATTCTGATTGAATTGCTTTCTAATGAACAAAGGAATAGTTCTCTGCAAAATCAACAACTGATACAATTATTCCAAGTGGGAAATTATCTCTCAAAGTTTGAAACTGTTGTGCTTTCCACTTTGCAAAAAATGCATGACGAATATAAGGTTGAATCAAATTCTTAAATTTGTCCATAAATGTTAGAACAGGTAACTCCTCTTCAACATATTCCAACCTTTTTTTCTCTTTCCCCAACTTTGTTTCATTCTTGACATACTTGTAATTTTTACAATTCAATTTTTTTTGTTACATCAATATTTTCAATTTTCAAAGGAAATAGAGTCAATTCACAACATGTTTCACATAATCCTTTGATAAAATTTATTTGACCAGATGGATCATCTATTTTGTCACATAGAATGGATGATATAAACTCACTTCTCCTACTAGGAGGAGAAACATGAAAACCATATGTGTCTTCTACAAACTTTTGAAATACTTGATAGTGGAGATCAAACTCAATATGATGACGACAACAATATGTTTCAAACACTTTGTTTGACCTCACAAAGTATGGCTTCAATTTTTCAAATAATGTTTGCCCAACTTTTAAATTAGGATGTTCACTACGAAATGACACATATAACGCATGCTCTGTTGTGTCCAACGAATGTTTTGTATGATGTTCATATTGATCAGATGCAATCCTATGCCTGATAACATCTCTACTATTTGATGAAGGATGAGTGTTATCAATCCAAAATGATATGACTAAATTTTTTAATGACTCTTCAATCCTATCAAAACGAGCTGCTCTACACATGATTGCCCAATTGCACTCCATAGTACTGTCATCCATAATTAATCTTCTCTTAACATATTTTCTCATTGTTTTCCTACTAAAAACCATTTCAAATGAAATTGAAGATATTTGTCTATTTTGGGTCAAATTCTTATTTACAACAGACATTAACATCACTTTTCTTGCCACTGACTTATCTTTAGTTTGAGAGTATTTTCCTATGTTTCTCAAACTTTGTTTAACATTTTCAATCAGATCAGTTTGCATGCTAGAAAATATTCTCTTCTTTGATGTTGTGTCTATACCTAACAATTTCAATGTCTCTTGCAACTTCTTTTGTGTAAGCAAAAGTGAAAGTAACTGAGCTTGTTCAAGTGTTTCATTGTTATCAAATTGAGTCATAATTTCTCTTATCTTCTTATTCATTGACCTTTTCTTAGACAAACTTAATGGTTGAACAATAGCTGCAAGTCTTCTCAATTTATCCACATCCATTTTAAGTAAATGATCTAATTTTTTTTTAGAAATAGCATTCTTTACAGATTGGGAAATATTTAGGAGTTCATCCATACCAGTTCCTGTACCTGATGCCGACCCTTCTCTGACTTCTGTTACTAGAATTTCTACAGGGAGCGATCTTGAGCCTTCTCCAACATATTGTTTGGGATTCTGCAAGGAAAGATTCTGACCCTTCTCCAACTTATGTTATTTGAACCTCTATAGGGAGCGATCTTGTACCTTCTTCAACATTCATTGTTTGAGATTCTGTAGGGAGTGCTCCTTACCTCTCTCCCATATGCACTTCTTCTACTTCTATTGAGCCTTCTTCAACATTTCCTTCACCTTGTTGATTGGCTGCAAAAAATTTATAAATAATTCAAATTAGATAAAAAAATAAAATTGAAACATAATTAAATTCAAAACCATAAAAAAAATTAATATATATAATTACATACCTTGTTTAATTCGATGATAACATGCCACAATCTTCTAAAGATTTATTTGTTCTGCTTCATTAGATCTCTTCCTTGCATATTTTTTTTACCTTTCTTTCTTGTTTCCCATTATAAAATCATTATTAAAAAAAAATGACCCCTTGCCTCAAGATAAAATTCGCGTAATAACTATATAAAAATGTTGTTGTACAAATTCGCAATACAGCTTCACTATTTTTAAACTAACCTATCTAAAGCTGACATCAGCATTTTTATTTTTTTACATGTTCGCACAAATGCCATAAATTAGACATGTTTGCATGAACATGTCTTGTTGAATTTTTGGCAGCGCATGTTTTCTGCAAACATGTGTTCACAGTGAACATACTTTATATGTTCGTAGCAAACACTTTGTTCGCGTGAACATAGAAAATTAAAAATAAATTGGCCCTTTTTTGTTTAAAAATTTTTTTTTGGGTCTTTTGACACCCACAATTGCAAATGAATGATCTCCTATTGTAAAATTAAAAATGCCAAAATGTGTTGCTCAGAGCAAGCTTTCCAACAACTATAATTGTAATACATATTTTAATAATTAAGACTTTCAAATATGAGTTTAACTCATCATAGGTTCATTACCGATTGAACATCAATTGACTTTGACACTTCAGTAAAATTAGTAAATTAGGTCCAAAAATTTTGAAAAATATCTAGGAAATAGCTTATTGAGATAGCTTTCTATTCAAAAAAAGAAATAGATTTATGATAAATTGATTCAAGTTATCTATGTCAAAACGAATGTATGTTTGAATTATGATTGGTGTCACTTCAAAACTTCATAAACTATATAATATTCAACCAAATTGAATCAAACCAAATGCATCCTCTGGATATTGATCTTACAAATCCAATGCCAAAAGAATTACCTCATTATCTTTTCTATAAAAAAAGTTATGTGTGTCAAGCAGACTATCACTCTTTAAAAATATTGAATTTTATTATGTACCACTTTTCGAAGGAGAAGAAAAAATTGACATAAATAATTTTTTTATGGTTACAAAGTAGGAACAGAGTACTAAAAATCACTAGTTTATGTCATCTTGAAATTATTTATAGTTTTAGAGATATAGTCACTCAGACATGAGGTTTGTTTCAAAAATATTGATTTTAGTGTCAAAATTGGTCAAACAGTGGAACCCATTATTGTGGGATCACCCCACTATGGAAAGAATAACTATAATTTGAATGAGAGCACCAATAACATATATTGTTGCATCAAAGTAATGTCTTGGAGTACATATTACATCCATGTATTTATAATAAATCATCTCCTCCCTTTGTGTTAGGAGTGAGAGCTCTTAAAATGAAACTCATGCTGAAAACTAATAAAAAAAATCTAATTATACACAAATTGGCTCTTGAAGTAGTGCTAAGTAAGTCTACACCCTTGTTTATAGAAATTAATGGGTGCATGAGCCTTTACATGACTTAAAAAAATTAAAGAAGAGGTACATAAGAAGAAGGAAGTTGCAAGAGGATCTAAGAGTCACTAGAAGCTCTAAAAATGGAAGCTTGGCCTTCTCTAAATGTGTATGGGAGTTTAACTACTATCAAAATGCAATTTTGGTGCATGGAGTGCTCTTAAAATAGTAACTAGTAGTTAATTGTTGGCACACTACTACTTCTTCAAAATTGTCAATGCACCTCTAAAAATAGTGCACTTGTGCACCTTGATGACAGGTTCCAAAAATCCAAAATTTTCTCAAATGTCAAAATTGAATTTTCAGCATCTGAGATTTTTCTTTCTTTATCCCAAAGCAATTTTTGGATGCTTATTCTTGAATTTATCTATGATCTCTGTTACTTGGAAAACCTTAGGAAAATCCAAAGCCCCATACTTATTCTTCACTTTTTGTTGGTAATTGCTAACCTCTATATAAGTTTCTGCAAAATCCTCAAGTTTAGTATCCAGTTCCACCAATACCTCTTCAATATTAAATGCTTTTCTGATATCTTCATCTGATGAAGCATCCTCAAAAGTTCTTTGAAATTTTTGAACTACTAATTACACTAAATTGAGCTTAGTTTTTACTCATCTTAAAAAATTTCAAGGTCAACAGTGTTGTAATACCTCTCTACTTCCAAAATGTGTTCTTGATTTTGATCCCTCAACCTCCATACAGCCTCATGTAGTTCATGCATAACTTTATTCTCAGCTAATATTTTCTCTATCCAGTCATCAAGCTTGTCCAGCTCCTCTGCAGTATATACCTCCCTAAGCATATGATAGCTTTAACATTTTATTAATGTCAAACCCTGAAGGTATTTTTCCTAATTATGTACCTTTTCCATCAACCCGAAATCCTAGTTCACTATGGATACTAGTTTATCCACGCTCGACTGAATATGGTGTAACAAGTTCAAAGTGCCCTGTATTATTTGTACACCCTTTTTCTCAAAATTTTCATGCTATTTCTAACATGCTCCCAAAAATGAATCCATCTATACATTGCACTTTTCTCTTCTCTCTAGTTTCATAGCAAGAGTGGTCTCTGGATGATCTGGGTCTATTATATCCACAACTCCATGTAAATAGCCTCTTAGGAGCTCATTCTATTTACTCAACATAAACAACTTAGATTCGTCTTGGGCCATGTTCCTAAACACCTCATTCATGCTCGTAGTGATCATTACTTTTGCCTAACATAACCTCCCTGATTTGGTAATCCTTGGGAATTAGTTCCTTAGTATCAACATGTGGAGGAGGGATAGCTTTATGTGCAAGCAAGTCCTAATCTTGATTCTTCATAATGAATGCCAATTATCATGCATCGCCTGTAGGTGGTTCAGGCTTCTTGATAGCTTTGATTAGCTCTCTCATTGCCTCATCCATAGTTAGTTCCAACTACTTCTTTCATTGGAAAAAAAACCTCCCTCTTCATCCATACCGGTGTGGTGCCCATTGGATACATGTATTTGACTGAAGAGGTGGTTTCTATTGTAGGCCCCTTCCCTTTATATGTCCTCTCTAGAGTCTTATCCTTTTGAGATAGATAAATAGTTGGATCTATGTATATTCTTGGGCTAATATTCTAGCCTCTGTATTGTGAGGAATTTGTTGAGACTCTTCAAGTATTTTCCCCTCCTCTAAACTTCATCAGCTTGCAATTGTTGGGGCTCTGCTTCCTTTTCTATTTGTTCTTCTGATTTTGTAGTAAGCGAAAGTAGTGTTGTTGAGACTTTGTCTAAGAATGACAAATATTGAGATGGTGGTGGTGGTATACCTAGAGCTCCTTGAGGTAGAGGCAACATTTGACTCCAATCCTCTCCTTAGGATTCACTTCTGGGGGTATCTCTTATCTTCTCACCCACCATCTCAATGCCAATTGACATGAAGTTGAAATTAGAAAGGTCAAAGACATTTTTTCCTTGCCCCTCTATTGCATCTATCCATTTTTTTTGTTCATCTTCTAATGTCAAAATATGAATAGGCTCCTTTTGAGCAAATAGAGGGGTCAAGGTTGAGCTTCTTCTTCTTTCCTCTTCTAGGGCCCTAGTTGAGTGAGTCCTTTGACTCAAGGGAATAATTTCAATCTATTCAAAGGTCATGATGTCTTGTTTCTATTTGACCTCAAAAGTAAAAATGGTGATTGGAAATACCCATGTCTTTTTGTGCTATTTCTTTACTTTGTCATATGTAAATGTGAGTTTCCTAGCAATCTCCAACACAATGAGCCTATCAAACCTTGGGAGTTTCTATAGGTTCACTTGTGTACCTATGACCTTGAGGTATGTGAATATTTTAAACTAAATGTAGTAGGCACCAATCTCAATGATTCAAGTTGTTGCTTCTACTGACATTCTTTTGTCATAATCATCCTCCATGAATTGGATGATTGCAAATATAAAACCATCATACACTATCATGTATTCCACACTCTTCTCTAAGAGCTTCTTCTTCACTAGTTGTGGGTACACCACATAAGGCCAAGCATTACCATCTTGCATGCTCCCCTTTTTGTAAATTCCTAAGTAGCATTTGGTCCTTGTTGCCAATAGGTACATGATGTCATATAGAATCTTGGGTTAGTTTTCATGGCTATGAGTTGCTCATGTAGATTATCATTGAGGATAGCAGCCCAGTCTATTGGCATTTTTCTATCCTAATGGTATCAATAAAATGGACCATCCATGTGTGAGGATTTCCAGCCGTAGGGATTCCATCCCATTACTCTACTCAAAAGCACAATTGCATTGCCAATATCATCCTTCATGTATCCTTGTGTCATATCCACTTTGCTAACTCTATAACCTACTAGTGTTCGCTCTATTAAGAAGGATGATTGAATCATTTCTTTGGCTTCCTTTTCATTCTCTTGATACCATATTTTTGCCTAGTCAAAGGTCATCTTCACATATTGATCAATTCTTGGGAGATGGAATACTTTCTCAATATTCCTAGGTTGAAGGTTTAGGGCTATCTACCTTGTAACACTCTTGACAACCTTTTCTCAGGAACATAATGTTCTACCAAGGTCATAATCAACTCTGATGATTATATCGAAGTTAGATGTGATGCTATGTTAATTAAACTCGATTGCATGAGTGCAAATACCATTACAGATTATTCTTTTGGCTTGTTGCAAATAGTAAGAAATTCATTCTAGTCAATATGTCCCATCTCAATGTCTCTCATTTTGGCATATCTATCTTGAAAGAGAGATTTTTTTGGTCCACTTTGGTATTTGAAAATGACATGTTTGGGAATAATATTTTCTACCATTGAATATTATGAAGAAGCCATTTTATTTGCACAAGAGAGTAGACATTAGTCTAAAAAGCTAAAATTTAGACCTAAAGAAAACACTAACAACCAAAAATATAGCAAAATTTCACCAAAAATTGTGAGAAATAATAAATTCCCCCCCAAAAGCACTAAAATATAGCTTTGTGCACCTTGTGCACCCTTACAAACATGTTGGGTGCACTAAATGACCCATATTTGGTCATTTATGTGCAATTGCACAAGTGCACACCATGATGAGGTGCCCACATGCGCAAGGCAAGTGCAATGAGGGAAAGATTTTTTGTTTGTTTGAGTGAACAAAGTGTGCACACATGTGCACCTTGATGGGGTGCACATGTGTGCACCCTTATATGCCTTAAGTTTATTGAAAAGGTGTGCATTTGTGCACCTTGAGGGGGTGCACATATGTGCACCTTCTCTTTAGCTGTAAGTTTTAGTTTGAAAAAAATAAGGTGCACACATGCACACCTCTTATGACTTAGGTGTTCTTTTTTTTATAGGTTTGATTTCTTGAAAGAAGGTGTGCACATGTGCACCTTGACGAGGTGCACATGTGCACACCTTTTGGTGTCTTACATTGTTTATCTTGGTTGCAAGTTGGCAGAGGGAAGCACACTTTGCAAGGTGCGAGGGTGTGGTGACTTAAAGGAGCACAAAAGACAATGAAAGTAAGAGGAGGTGGTCCAAGGTTTATACAGACCCTAGGCCTGAGGTGTGCACCCCTGCAGTGTGTACCCTTAGAGGTGCACATGTGCACATCTCCAAAGAGAGATTAGTATGCACTTGCACACCTAGACAAGGTGCACATGTGCACTAGTGCGCATCTATTCACTTCTACACTTTAAATCTTCAATCTTTACCCAGTGTCAAGCCCTCTAGACTTCCTCAGTTAGAGACTGAGGCTTGATCCAAACTCATGGGGAGTCCAAAAATGTCCCAGGCCCTGGACTAGGGTTTTTTAAGATTAAAAAAATTACTAGGGGATCCTTATTTCTAGAAGAAATGGGGTGTGCATTGTGAACCCAAAACAAAGAGTTGATAATTATTGGCATTCAATGGCTACTTGAATGGATTGGACTATGATAGTATAATGTTGGTTCAATTATTTTTTCAATCTGTCATGTTTTGATCAAGATCATAATTGGTGAGTTGGTGAAAGAAGGACTATAATATTAACCGAGGGATTATCATTGAGCATCTAGAAAAGAAAAGTTAAATTTTAGTGTTAACTAAGTAATTCTAGTTTTAATTGAGTGATGTGTTGCCCAAGTGAAGTTGCAATGTTCGTAGAGTAAAGAACAAAAGAAAGATTAGTTTGAGGCTGACAAATGATGAAAATTGAGAATTTTTAAGAAGCGCAAAAGACAAGCATGAAGTTTTCTATGAGATCTATGGCTAGAATAATTCAAATATGATCATATGGAGAAAATTTTATATTTTTAGAATGAGCACAAACTTTGAGGTGAACTAGTATTGACTGGATGACTAGATGCAGTGAATATGAGATCTATGATTGTAATTAAGCAAAAAAAATTGGAAGGATCCAGAAGGAAGAATTTAACTATTTAAGGAGATGATTGAAACCATTTTTTGTTGTTGATCATTGTTGATTGTTGATGATAAAGTGAAAACTATTGAAGGAGAAAAAAGAACAAGGTTAACCGACAAGAATAGAGGAATAAAGATCAAGTAGGGTAACTACAAGGTGAAAGAGAAAGAGTGTGAATCAACTAGAAAGAGATAAAAATGTAGAAACCAAGAAGAGAAGAGATCTGAATAAGAAAGGATCCATTATTAATCATGAACATGAATTCACAAAAATAACACACTCTGGCAAGAATAACTACACTCAAAATGATAGCACCAATAGCATATATTATTGCATCAAAATAATGACTTCTCATTTCCTCATCTACAATTTGATAAGGTCCAATCCACAATCGTTGAAACTTAGTGTGACTGCCCGACTTTTCTTTTGCCTTGTCCCATAGGAGGACAAGGTCAGATATTTTGAAAGATTTTATTGTGGTATGCTTGTCAAAGCACTATTTGATGACAACCTAATATTTTTCCATATGCTCCAAAGTTGTTGTTCTATTCTCATCCAATTCTGAGAGATTCATTAATCTAATATGAACTCTACCTATATCCTTAGTATACCCCTTCATCAATTTCAATATTGGAATCCTGATATTAAGTGGGAATACCAGTTCTTGTCTGTAGATGAGTAAATAGGGAGATGTCCCCAAAGCATTTTTTATCCTGACTCTGTACGTCCATAATGCATACTTCGACTGAGTGTGCCAATCTTTTGGATTTTCCTATAGCAATTTATTTATCATTGTAATCAAGTTCTTATTGGTGGACTCAGCCACACCATTCCCTTGGGGATAGTAATTAGAAGAGAACTTGACCATGACCTGGTTGTCTAATGCCCATTGAGTAAGGAAGATTGATGCAAAATATGACCCATTATCGCATATAAGGAAGAATAACATAACAAACCTTATGATAATGTATTCTTCCAAGAAATTTGTAACAACTTTTTCTATGCAATTTTGAAAAGTTTTAGCTTATGTCCAGTATGTGCAATAGTCTATAGCTATGAGGAAAAACATATGTCATGTATATTTTAGTGGGTTTACTGGACCAATAAAGTCTAGCCCCTACTTAGCAAAAGGGCATACCTCAAACATTAGTTGTAGTGGCATAGCTAGATGCCTCTCTCTATTGGAACTTGTCTAACAAATGTGGCAAGAACATATATGTTCAAATGTATCCTTAAAGATGGTAGGCCAAAAATAATCTAATCTTAAAATCATATGATTTGTAGCTTTTGTTGATCCATGTCCCATGTCATACCTATCATGAATTTATTCCAAAAATTCTTTCACTTCTTCATGTCCCAAGCATTTCAAAGAAATCCCTCATAGTTTCTTTTATAAAGTTTTCTATCTTGTAGCATATAGGATTCACATTTCATCTTGAGTCCTCTATGCTAGTAACTATTCATCCAGTTGGGGTATTAATTTTGCAAAAGATAGTAAAAAATATCTTGATACCAATCATTAGTGATTATTCTTTAATTAATATCCACTTGAGACATGATGATCTTTTATTGATTATTCGTGTTGATTTCATCATCAAAATTGATTTCATTATCATTACCGATCTCATTATTAGCTACTTGGTCAATCCTTGTCCTCTTACCAGCTTCATTGGCTGAATCTCCAAATCAAACTCTTGCAATATAGTCATCCATTTCCCTCATCTCTCACCTAATTCATTCTGCATTAGCAATCTTTTAACTTTAGGATCAAACACAATTATATATACCTTGCTCTGGAGTATGTAATGGTGAGATTTCTTAATTGCATTTATCAATGGGAAAGACTGTTTGTCAAGATTAGAATAGTTCAATTCAATATTCTTTAGCGGGCAACTCATGAACACGATAGGTCTCTCATCCTCTTTGTCTTTCTTTTGAGTAAGAATCCTAGTGCATGAATGTTCTGAAGTAAATGAATATATTTTAAAAGGTAAATCATAATCTAGACATACAAGAACTGGGGTCATAGAGATTTCTAGTTTGATGTCTTCAAAAAATTTCTTTATTTCAGGAACCCATTCAGTCCTTTCTCCTTTCTTGAGAAGGTCATTAAGAGGATGTACTATCTCATAAAATCTACTAATAAATTTATGCAAGAAAATGATTTTGCAAAAGAAATATTTCAGCTCCATAGGACTATAAGGAGGTGATAGATTAAGAATGCCTTCTATCCTTTCAGGATCAATGGATACCCCAAATTTAGAAATAATATGACCAAGAAGCTTTCCTTTCATAACCCTGAACGAACACATTTTAGGATTTAGTGAAATGCCATACCTTCTACATTAGTTGAACACTTGTTTCAAGTCAGCAATATGAGTACACCTATTTTTAGAAAAGACGGTGAGGTCATCCATGTAGACAACTATGCACTTTTTATCAGCCCTTTAAATGTTTCATTCATCACTCTTTGGAATGTGGCTCGATTAGTCCAAAAGGCATCCTTTGGTATGCAAAGGATCCCCATTTTGTTGTAAATGCAGTATTTAACCTATCTTCTTCATCTACCATAACTTAGTTGTATCTAGAATATTTGTCTAGAAAAGGCATCATTTTAGACTCATTCACAATTTGTAGCACTTCATCAAGTGAGGAAAAAGGGTAATTATCCTTTTGGGAAGCCAAGTTCAAATTTGGAAAATCCATTCAAAGGTGAATTTCTGCAATCTTTTTTCTTATTGGGACCAAGTTAGCAACCCAGGTAGAATATCGGATTAGAAAGATAATTTTAGCATCAAGTAACTTTTTTACTTCTTTCATTATTGAAGGCTCAATTATGGAGTTCACACGTCTTTGTCTTTAAAAAAAGGGTTTGGCATTAGGCTTCAATGAAATGTCATGAGTGATGATCTCAGGATCATAGGTATTGAGTTCTTCATAACTCCATGCTATGACTTCTTTGTACTCTGTAAGAAATTGAAGCATACTTTCTCATTTTTTAGGGTTACAAGCCTTTCCAATTCTCACTATCTTTGGATCTTCTTCCATGCCTAAATTATATGAATCACATTCTTTAGTCCCTTTATTTCAACATTCCTTTTACTATGTGTTGATTCATCTCAATTGAAGATGTGCTCTAACTCTACCATCCCCTTAGGAATAGTATTGGTCTTCAAATTTATAATTCCATCTTCATCCTCTAGCTCATCTTCTTCAAGCTTGTCATTGAGAGTATCATCAATATTTTGTCCATTGAAAAGTTCATTGCACATGATAAACTCAAGAATACATTGGTCATCTTGGAAGACTTGGTAGTTCACAATATTATCTAGAATAGACAGGGCAGCAACCAATTCAACTAAAAATCTCTTTAGATTTTTCCTTTCAATAGGTTGCAATGCACTTGTTGAAATGGAAAGGGCATCATATAACATGTTCTTCTTCCTTGGGATGGACCTTATGTTCAAGACCTCAAAATCTTCTAACAAGTCCCAAACTCTTTTTCGGTATGCAAGTAGTCTCTTATCATTACAAGAGTATATTGATTTTACATGTCTAATGACTAACTAAGAGTCTCCTTCAATTACAAGAGCTTTGACGTCTTTCTCCAATGCAAAGAGAAGTTCATGAATCAAGGCTTCATACTCTACAACATTGTTGGTACATCCAAATTGTAGGTGATATGTTGCATAAAAAGACCCATTTTTGGGATTAATTAGCTCAATACCTGCACCGGCTCCTAATATGCATTTAGAGTCATCAAACCTGAGTGTCTAGATTGGTTGTTCTTTGTTCTTTCTGGTCTTGTGCTTATTTGTACATAGTTTTTCCTTCACTTGGGTTTTAAAAGATTGTTTCTTTGGGACCCATTGTAATCTTTCACATGGTAGACTTGGTGAGTTGCCATAGTTTATCTTTGATATAGGGGTTGTTTTTTTCTCTTGTCAACTTTGAATTTCCCCAATTAATTTAGTGATTTTAACAATCTGGGGTTGCGGATGAACAACCACTGAGTTGCAACCTTGGACTTTTACAAAATGTCTTCTCCTCCAGAATTTGATCATCCCAGGTGGGGGGTTAGATAAACCCCCACCATCTAAAGAAGTGTCACTATATGATACATTAGAATCTTCTTTTTCTTCTTCATTAATATCGACAATTCAGATGTTCTTGTAGAACTTGAACTTTTCTTTTGTACCTCATTTGGAATTTGATCATCTTTGGATTGCATTGTCTGAGTGAGTACCCTAGCAACTACTTCCTAGCAATGTGATCATTCAAATTCCAAATAACTAACTTTGTGTAACCTATAAAATCCTAGAAGAATCAAAATATTTGGTTCTACTTCCTTGCCTAAGCATTGTAATTTTGTAACCATATTGTCTACAAACTAAGTGACGAGTTCTTCTTTTGGGGTAGGGGTCATAGATTCTTTATTCATATGGTCAGGTTTCTTGGTTGCATTTATGTCAAGAGATATTACTTTGTAGGAGCCTAGCTTAGCTTGAAAAAATGCTACCTCATTTGGTGCATTGTATTCTATGATCATTATCTTCAGCTTTGGTTCAACATCAATCTTGATCTAATTATCTAATCCCTTCCAGGGTAGCCATAATTGAGTAAAATCAATCGAAAACCATCCTCTTAAACACTTTTTCCATTCTCTACTTAGCAATAATCTATAAGTTTTGGGGATTTCAACCACATGTATGTCTATAATGTCTTGAATCCAGGGGTCTATAGTTAATTGTATTCTAACATCTTTCAATACCCTGATAACTTTTGTTTCTATCTTGTCAATTTGTATCACTATCCAATTTGAGGATTGAGGAGTGACTCCCAACCTTTGAGCTATCGAAAGTGGTATAATGTTGCAAGAAGCTCCTAAATCTATAAGACAATTGTGTAGGTTCTTTCCAAAAATTATGAGACTAAAAAAAAAAGGAGGCACTTCAGCCTTATCTTTATACCTAGTAGGCATTGCCTCAGAAGTATTGACTTGTTGTGATGTTGTCTTTTGTGGGATTTTTTTTGCATTAGGCATTGCCATTGTATGATCAAGAGTAAATTTCTTCCCTTTGATTAGGATGATTTTGTAGCATATAAAACATGGACATATTAGCCTTAGTTCTCTTTAGATCTTCTATTGCAGCATACTTTTCAGTTTCCCATATAGGATTCTTCAAGATTTTAGGCACATTCTCTTGATTTCTTAATGTAGGGTGCTCTGGTAGGTACTCGATTGTTATTGGTTCTTGGATCAAGCGGTTTTGGATGTAAGGCAGGAGGAATCCCATTGGTCATAGGTTCCCTTTTGTTACGCAAATTATAAGTATTCTAATTGCCATTTTGAAAAGCTAACATCTCTTTTGGTTAAGGATATGATTCTTCACTAAATGAAAAAGTGAATTCTTCATTAGTTGGTTGTCCCATTTTAGGAATTTGTGGAAAACTATAAGATTCTAACATTATAGTGTTGTACTGCATAGAAGACTCATCATTATTGCCCTATGAGTTCTAGTTCATTTCTTGATTTCCATTAAAATATGAGTCATCATTATTTTGGTTATTTTCATAGTGGTTGATGTCCACAAATTGAGCATTTTTTTTATTATCAGCAAGGATGCTTCCATTATTTGGACAATTATTCCATTGTCAATTTTGCCTTTGGTGGTCATTGTTGCGATCTAGAGCATTGTAATTATTCCCTACATTATTATTTCCTACACTATTATTTCTATTGAAATTCTTTCTGTAATTTTGACCATAGTTGTTGTTGTAAGGGGTTGCATTCATTCTCTATAAGTTGTTGTTCTTCCCTTGCGACAACCTCAAATGGGTTAGTTCATTGGTAATTTGAGACATAGTTTTCTTCATTTGACAAATCTGAGATGTGATGTTATTTTTTGGTACAATGGAGGTTGCTACCTTTTTCTCGAAGAAAGAAACTTTTGGAGGTTCATATCCTGGGTAAGTGACGGTTGGAACCATTACAGCAGGTGCCTGTTGCAGTGGGATTGGGTTCATTAGAATGAATTGACTAGGCATTAGTGGTGTTTTGGCAGGATATGTTGGTATCATTGTAGTCACTTGAGCTGGAACTATTAATCTTCCTCCATTAGGATTGGATTGCTTGGTAAAGGTAATTGCTTCGTCGAAGACATTTTCTAATGTGTCAATGTTTACAGCAGGTAGCATTCATAGAAAGATAGTCATGAGATGGTCCATAGCATTAAGATAAATTTGAATTGTGGCTTCAATGGATATTGTGTAGGGTGTTTCCAACTTGCAGAAAGCCATATGAAAGTGATGATTTTTGAAATGTGAAATGGTCTCCATTGGATCCCTTTTGATTGATATGAACTGATGATGTATCATAGCTGGGTTGATGAATGTTCTAAATTGTTCAAGGAACAAACTTTCGAAGCTGACCCAATTCTAGATACATCCTAGTGGAAAATTCTCGTACCAATTAAAGAAAACTTCTCCTAATGAGTATGAGAATAAATGGAAGACCACATTCTCCTATTGAACTTGCTTCATTTTCATATTTCTTTAAAGATTTTGATATGGTCCTCAGTTGTTTGTGTCTCTTCGTAGATGAACCTTGGGAGGAATTTCTCAGGATTCTTGGGAAGGTCATTAAGTGCACCTTGCAAGTTAATTGGTGAATCTACTATATTTTCAAAAAAGGAAATTAGTGGAGGATTTGGTGGAACAATGGGTGGAGGTTGCTTTGGAGGTATAACTAGAGATTATGAAACTTGGAATGGAAGTGTTAGAATTTTGGGCAATCCTTTCTCACTGCGAGGTTTATGAAAATGACTGAGTTCTAAGAACTTTGGCTAACTATCTGATGATCTTAAAGCTCACTAAAATGGATATGATGGATTAGGATCTTCCATTTTGCATCAATTCTAGAAAAAGTGCACCTCTGTAGAAGCACACTCTCCCAAAATAGTGCACCTACATAACTTCTGACAGCTTTAGACAGAAAATTTTTTTGAAGTTTTGAAAACTTCAAAATTTTAAAGCAACAAATTTTTTATCTCTTTAGAATGGTTTGGAGCCTCCTTCTAGCACCACTTTCATTGAGCTATCATTTTGCATGATGCTTAACGATAGGAATCCTTTCAAACTCCTCTCTTGAAAAGCTAATCCAGGATCAACTCCAAGGTTCCAAGCGATCTTGTGACCTATTAGAATCTACTCAATTGAAGATAAATGTGTATGTTCATGAGGAGACCTTTCTTGGTTCCAACCAATTTAGGATAAGTTTTTTGATCTTCTTTTTTGTATAGTAACCACAAAAAAGATATATTTTTGGTTTTTTCTTTTATGATTAATGAAATTTATAGATGCGACTATATGAACTCTTATTTTAACCAAGTGATAGCAAAGAAAATAACAAAGATAAGGTAACAAGAGATTAAAGAAAATATCTTGAAAGGGAAATTCCTAATGGACATAAACCACAATAACAACACATTTGTGAGTTAAATCATTGAAAAGATCAGGGAGGAAACCATTGAAAATAGGGGCAACGCTTCCTCAATTTCACCAATGCAATCATCAATGGGAACTCAATAATAACCAAAAGATAATTCACTTCTAATCAAATCACAAGGCCATGGAAAGTGCACTCATGCAAGACAAGAAGCTATGTAGGAATAATAGGTGATCTTTTCTCCAACTTGCTACATCAACAAAATTTGTTAACATGAGATAAAAACCAAAACTAAAAGGTCACACAATCATAACAACACAATAAAAACCATTGGCTCCATTATTTTTCATGAACATGCATTTGCAAAAATAACACACTGTGGCAAGAATAACTACACTTAGAATGAGATCACCAATACCATATATTATTGCATCAAAATAACAACTAGGAGTACATATTACATCCATTTACTTATGAGAAATCATCTCCTCCCTTTGTGTTAGGAGTGAGAGCTCTTAAAATGCAACTCATGCTAAAAACTAATAAAACAAATCTAATTATATATAAATAGACTCTCTAAATGGAACTAAGTAGGTCTCCACCCTTGTTTATATCAATGAATGGGTACATGAGCCTTTACATGACTTAAAACAATGAAAGAAGAGGTAGATAAGAAAAAGAAAGCTACAAGAGGATCTGAGAGTCACTAGAAGCTCTAAAAATGGAATCTTGGCCTACTCTAAATGTTTTTGGAAGTTGAACTATCGTCAAAATATGTTTACAGTGCATGAAATTATCTTAAAATAGCAACTAGTAGTTAACTTTTGACGCACTACTACTTCTTCAAAATTATTGGCGCACATCTGAAAATAGCACACCTACGCACCTTGATGATAGGTTCCAAAAATCCAAAGTTTTCACAAATGTCAAAATTAAATTTATAGCATTTGGATTTTTTCTTTCTTTATCCCAAAGTGATGTCTGGATGCTTATTCTTGAATTTATCTATGATCTATGTTACTTGGGAAACCACAAGAAAATCCAAAGCCACATACTTATTCTTCAGTGTTTGCTAGTAATTGCTAACCTCTATATGATTTTTTGCAAAATCCTCAAGTTTAGTGTCTAGTTCCACCAATACCTCTTCAGTCTTAAATTCTTAACTGATATCTTCATATGAAAAAGCATCCTCAAAAGTTCTTCAAAATTGTTCAACTATTGGATTGCACTAAATTGAGCTTACTTTTCGACTCATCTTCAAAAATGTCAAGGCCGACAGCATTGTAATACCTCTCTGCTTCCAAAATTTGTTCTTAGGTCTAATCCCTCAACCTCTGTATATCCTCATGCAATTCCAACATAACTTTATTCCATGTTGATATTTTCTCTATCCATTTATCGAGCTTGTCCAACTCCTCTGCAATATATACCTCCATGAGTATACGATACCTTTGACCTTTTAATGATGTCAAAGCCTGAAGGTCTTTTTCCCAAGTAACCTTGTCCACCAACCCAAAATCTTAGATCACTATCGACACCAATTTATCCAAGCTTGACTAAATATAGTGTAACAGGTTCAAATTGTCATGTATTATTTGTACACCTTTTCCTCAAAATCATCACATCATTTTTGACATGTTCCCATAAATGAATCCATCTATACACTTTCTTTTTCTCTTTACTCTAGTGTCCTAGCAAGAGTGGCCTTTAGATGATATAGGTCTATTAGGTCCACAACTCCATGTAAATAGCCTCTTAGGAGCTCATTCTATTTCCTCACCATAAACAACTCAGACACGTCTCAATCCATGTTCCTAAACACCTCCTTCATGCCCATAGTGATCATTACCTTTGCGGTATCTATCGTTGGCCTTCCTAACATGACCTCCTTGATTTGGTAATCCTTAGGAATTAGTTCCTCAGTGTTAGCATGTGGAGGAGAGAAGGTTTTATGTGTAAGCGAGTCCTAATCTTGATTCTTCATAATGAATGCCAATTGTCATACATTGCCCATAGGTGGCTCAAGCTTCTTCATATCTTTGATTAGCTCTCTCATTTCCTCATCCACAGTTAGTTCCAACTACTTCTTTAACCAAAAAAACACCTCCCTCTTCATCCATATCAGTGTGGTGCCCATTGAAGACATGTATTTGACTAAAAAGGTGGTTTCTACTGCAGGCCCCTTCCCCTTACTCATTCTCTCTAGAGTCTTCTTCTTTTGAGATAGATCAATAGTTGGATTCTATGTGTCTACTTGGGCTAAAGTCTTAGCCTCTGTATTATGAGGAGTTTTTTTAGGCTCTTAAAGTATTTGCCTCACCTCTGATACTTCATCAGCTTGCAGTTACTAGGGATTTGCCTCCTCTACTATTTTTTCTTTTGATTTTGTAGCGAGAGGAAGTGGTTTTGTTGAGCCTTTATCTAAGAATGACAAATATTGAGATGGTGGTGGTGGTATACCCAAAGGTCATTGAGGTAGAGGTAGCATTTGACTCCAGTCCTCTCCAAAGGATTCACTTCTGGGGGTATCTCTTATCTTCTCACCCACCACCTTAGTACCAACTAGCATGAAGTCAAAATGAGAGATGTCAAAGACATCTATTCCTTTCCCCTCCATTGCATATATCCATTGTTGTTTTTCATCTTATGATGTCAAAATGTGAATAGGCTCCTTTTGAGCAAATGGAGGGGTCAAGGTCAAGCTTCTTCTTCTTTCCTCTTCTAGGGCCCTATATGAGCGAGTCCTTTGACTCAGGGGAACATATTAAATTTGTTCATCCTCCTCCTCCTCTTCTTCTTCTTTAGCTTCAGGAATTGTCTCGAGCACTTGTGGGGGTGGAGTGTTTTTCTTCTTCAATCTTCTCCTTCATGTTCCCCACCATGTTCCCCACCACAATGGGCTAAATCCTTTCCTTTTTAGGAGCTGAGGGGGAGGCTTCTTCCACTATTCCTATTGGTGCCACCCTTTGTTCTTCCTCTTCTTGTACCTATTCATCCTGCACCTATTCTTCCTATGCTTGTTCTTCTTGTGGGGGCACTTGTGGTTCTTGGCCAGTTTTTTGTTCATGCTCCTATGCTTCAAGCTCTTGAGATTCAAGCTGAGCTTGTTCCTTACTAGACACACTCTTCCATTTATTCTTTCCCTTATCTTCCCTAAAGTACTCAACCTCCCTCTAATATTGATATATTATTTTCAGCCTTACTAGGGATTGAGCAGGGAAGGTTGGTACTATAACTTTTGTACCTTTACCCTTCATCAGGCATGTTGTGGCTTGAAGAGTATTTGTTTGAGGAACTGGATCAATTTTGAAAGGTTTCTTGACCCAGTCCTTTTCTAACTAAATTATGTGCATGGTTCTGTGACTAATATCTACATTTTCATCCCTTCCTATCTTTGCATTCATAATAGGCCTATCATAAATCTTGTCCCTGTTGTATAGAGGATCCAAGATGTCTTTTGTGCCTTTCCTGATAGCAATTAGCAAGATCTTCATCTTGAGCACCTTTTCTGTCAAATATAGAGTCATCCTACAATGATCCCTTATGTGGATATCATAGTTATCTACTGCATTCATCTAGTGGTCTTCCAATGCATCTTCATGTACAAATTGCTTCCCTGCCAGATGCTAGACCATCCCAATATTGTTAAAGTATGGGTGAGGGGAGTTGTACTCTTCTAAGGGATATTGATCACATTATGAATTGAAGGTCATGATGTCTTGTTTATGTTTGACTTTGAAAGAAGTGATGGTGATTGGCCATACCCATGTCTTTTTGTGTTGTTTCCTTACTCTGTCATATGTGAGTTGCCTAGAAATCTCCAATAGAATGAGCCTATCTAACGAATAGCTTGGGAATTTCTTCAAGTTCACTTGTCTTCCTGCGACCCTGATGAATGTAATGTTTTAAACTGAATGTAGTAGGTGCCAATTTATGTGATTTGAGTTTTTTCTTCTACTAATATTCTTTTGGCATAATCACCCTCTATGAATCAGATGTTTGCAAATATAAAACCATCATTCACTATCTAGTATTCCACACTTTTCTCTAAGATCTTCTTCTTCACTAGTTGCGGGTACACCACAGAGGGCCAAGCATTACCGTCTTGCATGCTCCCCTTTTTGTAAGTTCTTGGGTTGTCTATGGTCCTTTCCGCCTATAAGTACACCATGTATGATGTCATATAGAATCTTGGGTCAGCCTTCACGGCTATGAGTTGCTCATGCAAATTATCGTTGAGCATAGTGGCCCAGTCTATTGGAAAATTTTTTGCCTTGATGTTATCAATAAAATGGACCATCCATGTGTGAAGATTTCCAACCGTAGGGAGTTCCATTACTCTTCTCAAAAGAAAATTTGTGTAAGCAATATCATCCTTCATGTATTGTCATGTCATATCCACTTGTTTGACTCTGCAGCCTACTGGTGTTCAATCTATTAGGAAGGATAATTGAATCATCTCTTTGGCTTCCTTTTCATTGTTCCGATACCATCTTTTTGCTCAATCAAAGGTTATCTTCACATATTGATTGACTCTTAGGAGATAAAATACTTTCTCAATATTCCTAGGTCAAAAGTCCAGGACTATCTCCCCTATGACACTCTTGACAACCCTTTCCTTAGACACATAATGTTCCACCAAGGTCATAATCCATTCTGATGATTGTACCAAAGTCAAATGTGATGCTATGTTGACTAAACCTAATTGCATGAGTGTAGATACCATTACGGATCATTCTTTTTGCTTGCTGCAAATAATAAAAAAATGCATTCCAGTCAATATGGCCTAGCTCAATGTCTTTGTTTTGGCATGTCCATCCTGAAAGTAGGATTTTCTTAGTGCACCTTGGTATTTAAAAACTACAAGTTTGGGAGAAATCTTTTTTGCCATTGAAGATGATGAAGACACCATTTTATCTTCATAAGAAAGTATACATTAGTCTGAAAAACTAAAATTTAGGCCTAAAGCAAACCCTAACCAACAAAAACCTAGCAAAAATTTATCAAAAAAAGTTAGAAATAGTAAATCCTCCCCCACAAAAGTTTTGAAATATTGTTTAATGCACCTAGAACACCCTTACAGGTGTGCTATGTGTGCTAAATGATGCATATTTGGTCATTTGTGCGCATATGTGCACCTACGCACCTGCACACCATGGTGAGGTGCACACATTTACAAGGCAAGTGCAATGGGGGAAAGATAGTTTTTGTGTTTAAGTGAACAATGATGGGGTGCACATGTGCACACTCTTATATGCCTTAAGTGCATTGAAAAGGTGCACATGTGCACACCTTGAGGGGGTGCACCTTCTCTTTAGCTTTAAGTTTTAGTTTGAAACAAAAACATGTGAACATGTGCACATCACACCTTAAAGAGGTGTGCATGTGTGTACCTTTTATGACTTAGGTATTCTTTGTTTTTTAGGTTTTGTTTCTTGAAAGAAGGTGTGCACATGCGCACCTTGACGAGATGTGCATCTGTGCACCTTTTGGTGTCTTACATTGTTTGTCTTGGTTGTAGGTTGGTAGAGGGAAGTGCACGTTTCAAGGTGCAAGCGTGTGGTGACTTAAAGGAACATAGAAGACAATGAGGGTAAGATGAGGGGGTTTGGTGTTTATATAGACTATGAGCCCAAGTAGGTGCACACCCTCAGAGGTGCACACATGCGCATGTGCACATCTCCAATGGGATAAAAGTGTGCACTTGCGCACTGAATGCACCTACGCATGTGCACTAGTGCACTAGTGCGCATCTATGCACTTCTACACTTTAAATCTTCAATTTTTTCCTAGTGTTAGGCCCTCTAAACTTCCTCAATCAGAGATTGAGGCTTGACCCAAACTCCTAGGGTAGTCCAAAAATGACCTAGGCCCTGGACTAGGGGTCTCAAAGACAAAAAAAATTACTAGGGTGTCCCCATTTCTAAGAGAAATGGGGCATGCATTGTGAAACCACAACAAAGAGTTAATAAGTATTGGTATTAAATGACCACTTGAATGAATTGGACTATGATAGTATAATGTTGGTTCAATTATTTTTGCAATCATGTCATGTTTTGATCAAGATCATAACCGATGAGTTAGTGAAAGAAGGACTATAGTATTAACCATGGGATTACAATTATCACTAAACATCTAGAAAAGAAAAGTTAAAGGTTAGTATTAATTGAGTAAATCTAGTGTTAACTGAGTGATGTGTTGCCCAAGTGAAGTTGTAATGTTTGCAGAGTTAAGAACAAAAGAAAAGATTAATTTGAGGCTGACAAATGATGAAAATTGTGAATGCTTGAGAAGCATAAAATATAAGAATGAAGTTTTCTATGAGATCTATGGCTGAATAATTCAAATATGATCATATGGAGAAGATTTTATATTGATAGGATGACTAAATGCAATGAATATGAGATCTATGTTTGTAATTAAGCCAAAAAAATTGGAAGGATCTGGAAGGAAGAAGATAACTATTTAAGGAGATGACTGAGACCATTTTTTTTTGGTTGATTATTGTTGATTGTTGATGATAAAGTGAAAATTGTTGAAGGAGAAAAAAGAACAAGGTGAACCAAGAAGAACAGAGGAAGAACAATCAAGCAAGGTAAGTGCAAGGTGAAAGAGAAAGAGTGTGAAACAACTAGAAAGAGATAAAAAGGTAGAAACTGAGAAGAGCAAAGATCTAAACAAGGAAGGTGGTGCTAAATCTAATAGATCATTTGACTTTTACCTTATTACAATTGTAGCAGATAAAATCTCTTAACCAAGTGGACATCACAAGTGTGTCAAATCCTATATGGTAACATTTATTAGTGATGTTTGTAAGTCATTTAAAGCAGGCCACTCTTTAATAATGACAAGGAGTGAGAAGATCTAGATTATCTTTGGTTAAAATCCTCTAACCAAGTCACACTAAAAATGTGCATATAAACCTTTAATGAGGTTGGCTCCTAGTTGAGCTGACTTCAAAAGAGTGAAAGTTTTGGGTTGTTGATTCCCAGGTGGTTTTTCCCTTTACAAGATTTTGACGTTAAATATTTGTGTCAAAATGTGTGAATGTTTATGTGTTGCATGTTGGTTTTCATGTTATTTACATATTGTTGCAACTCTTTATAAGCTAATTTGTTACTCTGATACTTGGTAAAGTAATGAATAATGAGATAATAGTTTTCAATAAAAGGATTCTAAGTTGGAATTGAGATGTCGAATGTGGTTACCAAGTTATTATTGTGAAATTTTATGAAGTTTAATTCGGTACTAAATTGTGTTAAAGACATTGAGGATAACTGGATATAATTAATTCTCCCCCCCCCCCCCCTCACTCCCCACTCTCAATTATCTAACACTTTGATCAATCCCTAGAGGATGGTACATCCACGTTATAGGTACTATTCCTAGATGACATGATATTGGATAGATACAGCATGTGGGAGAAGATGATAGAACGCTATGGGGATCAACATCTGGTGGCATGTATTGTGTTCTCACTGATAGGGAAGGGTTTGATTACAAATAGGAGTTAGAGGGTATTCCCAAGTGGATCGGGAATACTAGTTATGGATCTGAATGGAAAACCATGATAGATGGATTGGGCACCTACCCTACTAAAAGACATTTATGACGAGCTACATGATTTGTTTTACAGGAGGGAAAAGATTTGGGTGTGTAGAGCCATACTCATACAGGTATGGGCATGGGATCACATCACTTTTTTGCGACCTAGATTGTAGCCAAGACAAAGGGGGTACCAAAAATGTATGCTTAAAAGGTGAACACACTTCTATAGACCATTATTCTCAAGAATACCCATGATGAAGAGAATCTCAAGAGTGGGCCTATATCTTCCTATCATATGTCTTCCAAGAGTGTAATGATAGTATGGTGGCTCTTAAATGAACCTAGTTAAGAAACTCTTTCAAGGTTCACCATAAAACAAAAGATTCAAAGGACTAGAGCCAACAATGTCAATATCTAATAATCAAGTATGCAATGCAAATTCAAGTAAGAACTAGATGAAATGCAAGATCTAAGCTAAAAGGGGGTTACAAAACCCCCTAGTTAAGCTATGTGAGATAAGCTAGTGCATAAAGAAAATATAAGCTAAGAATGCAAGTAAATCAAATATGACTAAAAAGTACTCGAGAGTGAAAAAGAAAAATGACAACCTAACAATAGAGTTCAAGCATGAGATATGAGAGAGTGAGGAGGGAGCCTCCTTTTAAAGAGAAATTGATGGTAGAAAATAAGAGGAAAACTCAAGGGTCAAGAATGAGTCCCATGTTGACTTTGTGCACAAGAATCTAAACTAAAAAAGATCAATGGTGGTTTTAGAGGAAAAAGATGTGTGGAGGAGAATTAAAGTTATTTTGAAAATAAAGATTCCTCCCACATATAAAAGTGTGCCCCTCATGTGTAGACAAAAATGCTTTAAAAAAAAAAAAAAAAATAGGAAATGTATATCCATGTGCACACTTAGGAATAAAGGGAGATTTTATTTAATTAAAAGGGGACAAGTTTTTTCAATTAAATAAAATACCTAGAACAAGGTGGTGAACCACAAGATAAAATCGAATAAATAATAAATTGATGATTTGATCAAAGATAAGTGATTGATAAATTATGTAAATTTTTTAGAAAGGGGGCTCATAGTCTAGAGGACCATTTTTTGGTGATTACAAGTACCACATTCTAGATGTATGTATGTTTTATTTAGTTACTTGCAATCAAGTTATGATCTAAAGAATGATAGTTAAGGAATTGTAATTTTTTGAATGATTATCTACTCTTTAATATTGAACATTGAAAATTCTCTTACACAAGCTATTGATATAACAAATGAACTAAAAATATCATAAGTGTCTACATGAGTGAAATAGGAACATGAAATAGAATATCCTAAAACATGATCAATTAAAAGTGATGCTTTAGTATGGTGAAGGGAACATAGTTATGGTAAAGTAAACAAAGGTATGTGTTTGTTTCTCTTTTGATTTTATGGTATCGTGTAAGCATTATTTTGAAAGCATTAAATGATAGGACTTGATTTTGATCATGGCTTAGATTTTGATTCAAATTGACATGAGATGAATTCATGATATATATATATATATATAATCTTGTATTTGGAATATTATTTTAGTGTTTGAAATGGAAAAGTTCGTCGAAGATGATGAAACACAAAGGGGAGGGTATGTTACATCCCAAATTTTGGCTCAATTTTAAAATGTTCCTTTATAGTCATTGAGGCTTCATGCGAAGTTGAATGATTGGTTAAGATAGTTATCTGTTATATTTTCATGTGAAAATAAAGTGTTTTCTTATTCATTATGATTTTATGGGAAAATGAATAACTGGTCAATCGTTATGACGATATATAAATTGGAAATTGATGGCTAATATGATCATATGCTATGATATTTTAGACTTCATAAAATGATTTAAAAAATATGTTGTTACCATGATAAAGTCTCACTTGCGAGAATGCAACAAAGGGGATAAGTATTTCCAAAGAAATAATT
Source organism: Cupressus sempervirens (assembly GCA_028749045.1). Lineage (NCBI taxonomy): Eukaryota > Viridiplantae > Streptophyta > Pinopsida > Cupressales > Cupressaceae > Cupressus > Cupressus sempervirens. The sequence goes on along the minus strand of CM053790.1, from coordinate 545,561,052 downwards.
GGGCACGGGGGAACTACTTATAATTAAGAAAATAGGTATGAGTTCTAAACCACCATGGCTAAGGGTTAACGACTACGAAAGAAAGAGTATACTTTGGATGACCATGAGCTAACCAGGTCAATATGTGTATATCATTAAAATAATAAAAGTTGTCACTTAAGCCTAAAGCAAGCTAAGAACAATTGTAATACATGTAAATATAGTAGGTGTATCACTATAATAAAATGCAAAGAATAACATTATTATTTATTTCCTTATGTCAACATTTTACAAAGATATTATTATTATTTAATTTCTAACCTTGGCAATGGGTTAATTATTATAACACTAGTGGTCATATTTGCTTAACATATTCTCGACATAGCTTAAGCTTACATTAAATCTAGAGCATAGTTTCTCAAGAGGGTTCTTTAGATTTAGCTATTGTTCCTATTGTATTGGGTGTTTCTCTTATTTCAATTTGTCCACCTTCTCTTTATACTATTTATCTAGATAGGTGAGGAGTGTAATGCACTTGAAGTGAGTGCTCTAGCATAGTAGATTTTTTTGTAATTATTGTTGTGATGTGTTTCCCTTATAATGTATTTCTTATATGTTTGTTTTTAGACGACCTTTATTAATCCATTGGCACAAGGTGATAAGGCAATCAAAATATTGTATCATTATTCTATTTGTATCTCGCTTCTTCTATATGTTGTTATATTTTATTTTGTGCATGTCCCACTGCATGTACTTATCCTTGTGTTGTGTACTTGGATTTGTGACATGGTAGCACCAATTCTTTTTTGCCTCCATGATGGTATTCCAAAAGGACTCTTCTTTGTAACTCTTATATATTTCTTCTATTGTGTTGTAATTCTATTTCCTTTGGGGGATGGACAATGATATTTTATACTTGATATAATATTTACATGTTATCATATGATCATATTGACCCCAAAGTTAGTAGATCTCTTTGTGCTCTTTGTATAGGGTATGTGCTCATTTCCCTTAATTTGTATTTGTTGATCTTAATTTGTATTTGTTGATCTTTGTACAGGGTATGTGCTTCCTATTAGTGTCCAACACTTAGTCATTTTCTAGGTAGCATTGGTTGGTCATTACTGTGATTGGGCTATCCAATAAAGGCTGAGCCACATGGACTTGTCTATATTTTACTACATGTCAAACACATCAAATGTTGTCGAGCACCCCAATATAGACCGAGTCACAATATATGTTCAGTGAAACATGTGGATATCAAGTAATGTAAAGTCAACTTATACCAAGTGAGTTAGTATGTTCCTAGTATATAGAAGCCAAGAGACAATGAATATTAGTTATGACCGAGCATCAAGATATTCATTTATCGAGTAAACCAGTTTTGGCATATGTGTTTGTAATGACACAAACACTTATGTAAATCATTTTGGACAACTTCTATGCAATGTTTATAGATTGTAAAGAAAACTAAGGAATTAATTACGCATTTTTTCAAAGGACGTAAATCCCTAGGAAGGCAGAGTAACCAACTAGAAAATAGAAGGACTAAGTGGTAAAAGAATGAATTTTGGATCGTTGATTATGATCTAGAACCTTCCACTATTGTCTATTTAAGGGATCAAAACCCTAAATCAGTGTGTGTGAGAAAGAAGATTGTGAATGTGCGAATAGGCTAAGGATAGAGCGATGAAGACTAAGTTGGATCAAGTGAACAAACGGAGAAACCTAGCAGTGAAAGGGAAGAACGGAGAAAATCATATAAGGAGATCAAATTTAGACATTGAAGAGAGAAGACCTGTCACCAGCTTCATAAGAGAAAACTTAAGGATCAAGTACTGAGACATTTTAAATAGTGTATCAGGAAAAATCTCTTAACAAAGTGATTTTAATAGACCTAATCAAATCTCCTAACATAGTGCTTACTTCATTGTAAGTTTAAATTATTTTGTCAAGGTAGACTTAAATAGTCTTGTAATGCTTCTAACTGAGCATACCCCTCATAGGGTAGATCATCATAAATGATCAATATTGTATCCTTAACAGGCAAACTATTACTACAGTAGGAGATTTGTGAGTGTCATCCTCACCCCAGTTTTACCTTCACCTTGGAGGGTTTCTAGATAACCAAAATATTTCTATTATGTGTTTTCATTTTCATTTTGATGGATGTCATGCATAGTTAGATTTATTTCAGTTTTACAATATCTGGTTATATGGTATATGATTTAGATATGAGATGAATTAGGAGTGAATCTAGTTAATCAATCATTTTGTTCAAGAAGTGAAAAGTTTTATAGATTCTGATTCACCCTCCCTCCCTCTTAGTATCTACTTCCAACAATTGGTATTAGAGCTATGTTCTCTTTAAAGAAATCTAACAGGTTGAGAGCTTAGATCTTGGAAATGGAGGCATACAAATCAAGAAAGATTATTGAGAACCAGGTGATTGACATCCAAATCATACTGCAACAACTTGAAGCAGCAAGAGAAGAATTGATAAAGTCCTTAAAGACAAGGAAAGAAATGGCCATCTAGCAAAATGACACATTTTATCAAGAAATTGACGCTAAAGGATCGTTTGACAATCAACTGTGATATATTTTCTAAACTTTCATAAATTTATCTTTACAAATAAATCTTGTGTTAGTCTTATTACTAAGACTATGTCAAAACATCATTTAAATATCATATTAATGATCTCGACTTATTTGTACTTTTTATTTTCTTTAATATATTTAAAAATAAAATGATTTTAATTTTGAATCTTATACTCATTAAAATAATTTGATTTAATTTAGAATTAAATTTATAATATACAATATAATATGTCCTTTGAATTTCGATGAATTTCAAAAGTTAAGGTATATCTTTCACTTATAAAGTCAATTTAAAAAATAAAATAAAGTCTAATTAAAATAATTTGGCTTTTTAATAAATTAATAAAAAATTAATTTCTATAAATAAAAAATCTTATTTATTTAACATATTACCAAACTAAAAAATAATAATTTAATTATTAAAAATTTTAAACAAAACTTATTGCAATTCCTATTTCAATTGTTGCAACCAACATAGAATATGCATATTTCGACTCCTCTTCCAAATCAACCAAATAGGTCCAAATGATATTTCAGAAATTATTTTAAGAATGGACGAATACAAGAAGAGAGCTTATTCTAGCATAGATGAACGTTGTATTCAGCAATCCTTGCAGCCAAACAGGCCCTTATGTTATTAATTTATTATTTTTAATTTTGATTTAATTCTTAGTGTGTGCTTCCCCACTTTCCTTGATCCCTTTATCTTTTGAATTGGTCCTTATGTACAACTCACCTTGTTTTGCATCGCTTCCTCTCTTTCATCCTCATGATTCAATCCTAGTGTGATTAGAAAAGTTGATGATTAAAAATACTAACACAATTTAATCTAAAAGTTATCACTGTAATTACAAAGGATTTTGGAAATGATGAAAAATTTTCTCTAATGTTTGTACTTCTTTGTACTTCTGACATGTGATGGCTGGATTACCGAATCTTGCTGATTGTTAATTAAATACTCTGCTCTGTATTGAAGTGATATCAAAACTGCTTTATTTTCTTTTTTAATAGTAAGAACACAAAGCAGACATGAACATAAAATCAACATGCCAATGTTAAAGTGACCGTATTCAGACACATTTGTTTAATAGAGTATAATGAGTATGATAAAACAAGACAGAAGTCACAAGAACAGTTCCATGCAACACAGTTATAAAAGAAATTATTAAACATGCCCGTGTTCAACAAAAATGATTCTTTAAAAATTAATAAGGACCATGGCAAATTACTGTAATGCACAACATTAAAATTAAAGCCTCAAATATTTTATATGGTATTTGAGTATTTGAGTTTTGGCTGTGTTTGGTAAGGAATTAACAATTTGCCATTATTTGAACACGGTAAAGCTAAAAGCAAATATCAACAGATTTCCTGATCCACAAATTTGAAACCACGCTGAAATATAAAATGTTCATTGTTTAACGGAAAAACATGGTTTCAACTAGACTGTAAATATAGCAAAATGCTCAAATGAAGATTTAAGCTGCTGTCATGGGAATCAAAGGAAGAATAAATTGCCCTTACATCAACACAGAAAATATATAAACTTTTTAAATTTTTACTTTACTTCATGGTCCATCTAATTTTTCTTTCAGATTTGTGGAAATTCTCAAACTTTTTCCTCCTTGAAAAGGAACTTAACACATCATCGGGATTTCTCAGATGAGCAGTTTCCTTCCCATAGAACCTGCTCTTCTTATGGGATTTGAATGGTTTGTCAATAGCTGTTTGCTCCTCTCTTTCATGGCTTATATCAGCAGAGTACCTCCTGTTATAAATGATTCTTTTATCATTTATTGAACATGTCTGATTATCTTTCATGTAATGCCATTCGTGTAAGTTACTTTTAAAGTCATGACAAATACCCTTCTCCAAAAGTTGCATGTGATGTTTCTGGACTCTATTTGGCTCCTTCATTTTGGGTCCTCTTCTTTGGTAGCCTCTCAGAGAGAAGGGTGATGTCCTCCTATGGTAGGCTGGATAATTTTTTGCGTGAGGCCAAGAGTGTTTTCTGCCTTCTCTAATATTTATCTCATCACAATGAATTCTGTCCGTTCTAAAATTCATGTCATCAGAAAAGGTTCTGTCAACTATCCTATTTATGTCATCAGAAGGTGATCTGCCCAATCTACTTTCGATGTTATCAGAATATGCTCTGCTCACTTTACATTTCATTTTATCACAACGTCTTCTGTCACTTCTATTATTCCTGTCACCAAAATATTTTCTGCCAATCCTACTATTCATTTCATCAGAATATATGTTGCCCATTCTGCTATTTATGCTGTCAGATCCATGCATTTGTATATCATCTGAAAACATTACTTTACGTGGAGACTTGATCAATCTTGAACCAGCAGCATTCTCACCAGTATGTATTACCCATTGCACATTCTTCTTTGTTATATCACATCTTTCTGGAGAATTTCCATCATCTGATAACCATCCAAAGCATGGTTTCCTTTTATGACAAACTGCATAACAAATTGTAAACAGTTACATAACACTTGAAGGTTGGGCCCCATGGATATGGATACAACAGATATCTTTTGCTGAAGGAGGTTGTATGTAGCCTGTGAAAAACTAAAAACTGCAAAACATCCAAATTGATGAAGTGGAAAAAAAATCTAATCTTCTAGGGAAACATTTGCATGCAAGAGGCTCCTGAAACAGCTGAAATACCTCCTACATGAGACTTCCAGATAAGAATTCTACAGAAGAGAAAGTTTTCACATTATCCTATAGTTAACTTGGGATGTGGCTCCCTAAGGGGCTTTCTTGTTAGTTTTTCTGTAGCTGTTGCTTTGCAGCTGTTCTCCTTGAGCAGGGCACACTCTCCAAATACTTAACAGGGATCAGTTTTTAGTCTTTGTTTTAGCTTTTTTTATTCTTACCTAGGCATGGATCTCTTCTGTCCTTTTTGTGAAAGCATGCTATTTTCTTTTCTGATATTTATATTGGATTCTAACTTCTCAGAAGCTGCTGTTCTCATTTTAGAACAAGGTACTGTTTTTTGCTTCAGTTGCTTTTCTGTTTTAGTTTTTTTTTCTTCTAGCCCATGTGTTCAATAGATGGAGATTTTTTATTTGTAAAATCTGGAGTTCTCCTGTTCTGTAAAAGAGATCTTGGGCGCACCATTGAAATAAGAGAGATAGAGAGTGTCAAATTACATGTAGTGCAATTCTCAGTTTTAATAAAAGGATAGATGCAGTTTTTTAAGTTCAGATTCATGAATATTTTCTGTTCATATTTTCAGCAGTATGTATTTGTAGATTAGCATAATCCATCCTCTGTTGTAATTGGAGTTTTTGTTTCAATTTTTTTTTTTTTCTGTTTGAGCTAATTTTTGAAGTGTGAAATCCACTTACTACAGTTTTTTTTTAGAACATGGTACCAGAGCACAATAGGGTATGATGCCCTTAATGCTCTTCTGATTTCAGTGCTGCTCTGTGTCTGCCATAGGCTGGTGATCTGAATTATTCTTAACTGATCTGTCTGCTTTCAGCATGTTTCAAAAGCTGTAGTCATGATCATCTCAGTTTCACAAAGTGTGACAATAGAGAACACTTCCAACTTTCTAACTTGGAAGTGCATATTGCAATGCTACTAAAGAAAGTTACTTTTGACATTTTGTAGAATCTAAAATTGTGAAGCAATGCTACTAAAGAAAGTTAGTTTTTGACATTTTGTAGAATCTAAAATTGTGACGCAAGGCAAATCATCCAAGATTTCATGCAGGACCATTTGATCCCTCACATTGCAAAGAAGAAGAAAACAAAGGAGATGTACCATGCATTGACCACTCTAATAATTAAAGTGTGAGATGTGAACATTTCCCACAAGACACTGCTAAAGAAGAAGCTTACTGCCATGTGCATGACTTAACTTGTGAGGATCACTGAACTTTGGGATTAGCTTGCAGCTACAACGGTGAGCATGGATGATTATGAGTTGGTGTCTATAGCTTTAAATGAGCTCTCCTTATTCTAGAACCCATTTGTTTAAGGTGGTTGTGCTCACCGGAAGCTTCTCACTTTTGAAAATTTTGGGATGATTTTATCTAAGGGACAACTAGACTGCAATCTATTTCAGCCAAAATGGAAAAGAAATAAAGCCAAGCCCTTATTGGGAAGATGAGGAAAGATAGTGAGAGGACCCTAAAAGCTTCAGAAGGGAAAGGATGACTCAAATTCTTATCAACAGGAGAAGAAAGACTTGAGTAATATCAAGTGCTTCAAATGCCACAAGAATAAGTACCATGCTTCTCAGTACCTCGAGCAGAATGCAAGAGAGTGGAACAACAAAAAAATCATTTTTTCGGAAGTAGAGTCTTCAATAATGGATGAGCTTTCATTTACGCTTGAAGCAACTCTCCAGAATGTCATGGCTATCCAATAGCAACATTTTTGGTGTAGGTAGGCATGTGGATAGTGGAGTATTTGAAAAACATAACTTTCCATAAGAAATCTTTCAACACACTTCAACAGTATAAGGAAAGCATACCGGTGAAATTCGATCACGATACTATTTACCCTATTTTTTCTTCTATATGGCTTGAGGTGATGTTCTTGAAATCCATGATGTCTAACATGTTCTCAGTTCAACTTAGAATCTACTTTCAATGTCAACTATAATAAATCTTAAGTGTGTGGCTGAGTTTGATAATAAACAAGTCTTTATCCAAGAGTGCAGCCGAGATCTTAGTCGAATATTGGCCAGAGATATGTGAAAGGGCAGCTTTTATAGGTTGATTGCTAGTTCAATCAAATGGAAACTTTATACATGATTGTGACTTGGTCACCCACACAACGTGGGATATGGTAAGTTCATTGAGACTTACAAGATCTACGTTTCATCACAACAAAAGATAGCATTAAGATGTGAAGCTTGATGAGGATGCTTGGTCCTCTAAGTCTTCAAATCCTCCTATGGAGGTTGATGAAAGTGAACAAATTACTATCCAAAGTTTTGATCAACAAAATACAATAGTAACCAAAATATTTTCATAATAAACAAGTCATTATCCAAGACTGCAGGCAAGATCATAGTTGAATATTGGCCAGAGGTATGTGAAAGGGCGGCTTTTATAGGTTGATTGCTAGTTCAATCAAATGGAAAATTTATACATGATTGTGACTTGGTCACCCACAAAACGAAGCATTACCTCTTGAGGGTTATAGTGTGGGGACTACCTAATTTCAAGTTAGGGAAGACAAAAGTATGCAAGGGTTGTGCACTCAACGGCCATGTCAAGACTATTTTCCCTACCAATGAAAATCAATCAAAATATTCATGAGAAGTACGTGCACCTATGTCAGAAATTTTATTAGCAAGAAACATTTTCCATATTTCATTAGTGATGGTTTCTCAAGGAAAAATGGCAGTCTTTATAGGTTGATTGCAAATTCAATCAAATGGAACCTTCATAAATCATAGTGACTTGATCACCTACAACAGGAAGCATTACCTCTCTTGAAGGATACAGTGCACAAATCACTTAAGTTAGGAAAGACAAAAGTATGAAAGGGTTGTGCACTCAACAGCCATGTCAAAACTATTGTCCCTACCAATGAACACCAATCAAAATGACTCATTACACATGTGCACACCTATGTCATCAACTTCATTAGCAAGAAATGTTTGTCATATTTCATTTAGTGATGATTTCTCAATGAAAACTTGGATCTACCTCATGAAGGCCAAAGATACTATTTCGGAAAGGTCCAAGAATTCAAATCTCTTGTGGAGAATAGATGGAAAGTAAAATTAAGGTTTTGATGTCTTTTGATGAAGGAAAGCATACCTCACAGGACTGATGCCTTTTTGCAAAGATGTAGGGAACAAGAGGGAGTTAATTGTGCCTTACAACCCTCAACGAAACAAAGTTGCAGAGATGAGCAACAACTCAATTATAGAGAGGTCGTGATTCATGACCTTGATTTACCTATTTTTCTTTAGGTAGTTTAAATTCTAAAATAGGTGTGCTGGCAGCATGTTGAAGGAAAAACTCCAAAGGAAGCTAATATATGAGTGAAGCCTAATGTTTCTCATTTCATGTCTTCGGGAATCTAATATACACCCATGTGCTAGAGGGGAAGAGAACAAAACTTGAACCCTCTAACTTGAAGAGTGTATTTGTGGGATATGGTAAGTTCATGGAGGCTCACAAGATCTATTTTTCATTACAACAAAAGATAGCATCAAGATGTGAAGTTTGATGAGGATGCTTGATCCTCGAAGTTCTAAAAGCCTCCTTTGGAGGTTGATGGAAGTGAACAAATTACTAAGTTTTGATCAATAAAATACAATAGTACCAACTGCAGTTCAACCAAACTCTAGTGCAACAACAAATAACCCATTAACCTTCTGGTATAGGCAAGATGCCTTAACAGCTTGGACATTGTAGTAGGCATACGAAGAAATAAGAGCTTTCCAATTTTGAGTAGGCAAATTCAGAGTAGGCATGATGAAGTTGTGACAGAAACTAGCTCCATCATATAGAATAATATTTCAGAAATTCTGCTAATGACCAAACTGGAAATTAGTGATTGATTCCAAGTGACTGTACAAGGTGAAGCATACAAAGCATAGAGAAGTAGAAATCCAAAAACATTGCACGAGGGTTCTCCCATAGAGAAGGAGTTGACTGAGGAGGCTTTGCTGCAATTGAAAGTTACAATTCTATCAAGATAACTATGTCATTCACATCTTACTTTTGTTGGTCTTTAAATTAGATAAATGTAAAGAAACCCCTTTTTCATGACAATATGGATGATGATGTGTATGCCAATCAGCCTGTATGCAGATTGAAGGTAATGCATGGTTTGAAACAAGCATCATGAGATTAACACTAATAGGTTGATGGACCTCACAAAAACTGCTATATATCCTAATCTTTACTATCTGTTTGATCAATTTGATTTGCTAGTTTTGGTCTCGTATGTGGATATTTAATCATCATAGGTAATTGCAAAAGGAATTGACCTCTAAGTTCAATATAAAGGACGTTAGCCTATGCACTTTTCTTTTTTTGCGTCTTGAGGTGTGGTAGGGTGCCTCCTTGGTCAAATGAAGTACACAATAGAGATTCTAAACAAATCAGCTGATTGGTTGTAAGCCCTTGGCTTCTCCTTTGGTTATAAATGTGAAGGTGACTAATAATTCAAAACTATATTTGGTGGATTCTTCAACATACAAGCAGTTGATAGGTTCCCTCGTGTATTTGGTAAATAATCAACTTGATCTTTGCTTTGTAGTAAGTAAATTGAACCAGTTCACTATTGAGTAGAGGAAAATTTACCACACTATTGTAAAGCATGTGCTTCAATATGAATTAAGGTATATTGGAAAGGAGAGTTATGTTTAAAACCTATGTGGATTTAGACTGGGCAGGTGATGCTAGTGCTAGGAAGAGCAGTCTAAGATTTTGTCCCAACTTGGGATTGGGTATGATATTATAATTCAGCAGAAAGCAAACAGGAATGAGCTGAGTTCAGAAAAGATAGATGACATGACAGTTTCTTCTGTTAGTTGCCACATTATGTAGCTATGCAAGTTGATAGAAAGATTATTGATTAGATAAGGGAGAGAAAATTTATGTGTTGTGACAATCAGAGTTGCATAAAAGATGAGTACACGGCAGTTTCTTCTGCTAGTTCTTATTATTTAGTTTTGCGAGTTGATAGAAAGGTTACTGATTAGATGTGGGAGCCAACAATCATGTATTGTGACAATCAAGTTGCATCAAGCTCTTTGAGAATCTGGTGTTGTAGGATCACTCCACATAGATATTTGGTATCATTTCTTGAGGGACAAAGCTTGAAGGGCGCCATATTTTACAAGTATGTTCCCTCAGATTTATATATAGCAGATATTTTGACAAAGCCTGTTGCAAAAGGGAAGTTTGAGATACTGAGAGAGAGAATGGGTTTGACAGGAATCACTTAAGTGATAGTTTTTCTATATTTGTTGCTGGGAGTTCTCCTTCAGCAGGGTACACTCTCCAAAATGCAACCTAGCAACCATATTTTACCATTTTAGCTTTTCCTAATTTTAGAAGGGAACAAATATTTTCTCCTTTTCATTTCCTTCACAATAGTATACTGTTTTATTTTCCTATATTTGATTGGATTCTTTATTGTAAGAGAATTTCCTGTTTAAGAACAGAGTAATTTTTTTGATTTAATTTTTTCTGCCTTTGCGCTTTTACTCTAGCTTAGGTGATCCACTGAGATGGAGTTATTCCTTTGTATATCCTAGCGTTATCCTAGAGTTCTTGTGTTCCATGAGAGAGAAAAGGGGACGAGGGGGGGAGGGGAAGGTGCAATGTAATTCTTTCAGTTTTAGCAAAAATATAGATAAAGTTTTTGAAGTTCAAGTTTGTGAGTATTTTCTGTTCAAATTTTCAGCAGTATGTGTCTGCAGATTACTGTACTCGGATCTGTTGCTCTGCTCAGATTTTTCATTTAAGATACTTTGCTTTCAGGGTTAATTTACTAAGTGCAGAATCTGCTTATCATGGTCTGAGAATTTAATACTGATGATTTATTTCTATTGCTTTGGCTTCCCGTGAAAGGTGAAAAAAGAAAAACAAGGAAACAATATTATATTAATCTGAAAGCAGCTCAATCATTTTACACCCAGTCAATTACATTCATGGCTAAAATTTGTCAAAACTCAAAACTACCATCATGGTGAAACCCTCCCTTGCAAAACGTTTTGATGAGCATGTGTAGAATGCAAAACAGAATTAGCACTTGAATCAAAGTCAAGCAAACAAAAGAAAATGGACAAGCATGTTTCAGAACAAAACATTCAACAATAGCCCACCTTCCTAACAATTTGATTGAATTGGTTTCCAATAAAAACATCGTGATTTTTAAGAAAGCCATTACAGGGTGCCTAGGGGCAAATTATGCAGTAACATGGAAAAAGAGTAACATGTGATAACTGTATAACAGAAATCCATACGTTTTGTGACTTTATCAGAGCAAGTATTAAGATGCAGTAGAGTTGTCTGAAATTTTTGGAAGTAATACAGTGGTTAAACAAACCTATTCACTATCTCATATTCTTTGGTTTATGCTTTAAGCATTGACAAGATGATTTAATGATAGACAGCCATGGGATGGACTCTCACTTGGTAAAAAGATATTAATCTTCTCCTTCGAAAGAAAAAATACCAATTAAATTCATGTTTGAAGTGGATCATCTTGAAGTGCTGTCTGAAACGATGTGGTCTGCACTTGAGCAACATAGTTGAAACGGAGTAATCATTAGAAAGAAGAGAAAGAAAAGTTCTCACTATAAAAAAGTATATATATGTGAAAGAAATATTTGGAGATGGAGGATCACTAGATTCTTATTAGTATTGGGCTACTTGTTTCTCTGAAGGTGCTTTATGGGACAGAAACATACTGGGCCTAATATTGATAAAGATAGAAAGGGATCCAAACACCTTATCCCTTAAAATAATCAGTGATGTGGAGCTCAATGGGTGACCCATGGCGGGATGGGAAGAGAAGTTACAGAGAAATATTAGCTTGAGTAAATGCCCAATCACTAATTAAATATAAGAGTAACCCATGTAATGAAAGAATATAGGAAAGAAACAGTCTCAGTGAATACAACAACTGCAAGAATCATGAGATGCCTTACATGCCCTGAAATCAAATAGAGTGAACAGATATTTATACCATAAATAAAGGACTAGCTCACAAGAACACATTTATAAGGTATGCAAATAAGGCACCTAAGGAGGAATAGGAGGTGAAGATACATCTATTTTGTATGACAGAAGCAGCAGAAACAAAGAAATGTTTCATTATAAATTGTCCAGCTTACAATAACATGCAAGACAGGTATATGCAGATCCTAATAATGAATTTTCTGTGAGAACTCTTTCAAGAAATGAGATTATAGAGTACAAAGGATGCTTTTTAACCCAAAAAAGTAGAAAAAGAACCGACCTTTATAACATTCTCCTGAATTTTGTTCACTTTTGATTTTCAAGAGCAAAAAAATTGTGGTTGTATCTGTGTTACCGAGGGACGCGTTTCTGGCAAAATTTGACCCATCCCTATTTCCGGGATGTCTCGGAAACTCGGAAAATTCCATAAACCTTTACCTTGGCTCTCCTATAAACTTTATGTTTCAGATTTGATAATTTGTTTGATTTCCACTCTCATGTGAACTCTGAAGCTAAATTATATAACACAAACATTATATGTTAAGGTTATATGATTTATATAAGCATTCTTTATTCACATTTTTATATGAATATTTGAAATTTCCCTATATGTTTTAAATTTTCCCTATTTTTTATACAGCTGTTCCCACTGTCATCCCCTGCCGTCCCCTGCTCCGAGGAAAAAATTCCATCCCAGAAACTCATTTCCCCGTCCCCCCATGACCTCATCCCAGAAACCTGGGGTAACATAGGGTTCCATAAACTATTCAGTGTCATGTACACATGGACTAATTAATAACGTTCTGTTTCAATTATTTTAGGAATTACTTTTGCAGAAACCTCTTAGTTGTTTAAACTTTAAAGGGTGATTTTTAAGAACGATGGACCTTTGTGACATTGTAAAGGGTTGTATTGAATCAAAAACCTGAAATGGTAGGGGAACTGTACACTTCACCTCACATAAAACCTACAGCAACTTGATCTCACATTATACCTGCCATCAACTTCAACTCACACGAGAACATAGCACATTCCATTGCTTTGCATGTTTGAAGTAAATTGAGTTTACTATAGTACATTCTAAGTTTATTTAAAAAATAATAATCTTTCATTTTATTGCTGCAACTTACAATTATAAAAGAGAGGATTACCATTGGAGTCATCTGTGTATTGCCAATTTTGTGAAACATGTGCGGGATCTAAAGCCATTGCCCAATATATTCATGTTCTGAATGCCTTCATCTTAATTTGCTTCTGTTGCAATCTGATATCAACATAAAGAACAGCCTGCATCATAACCCTGAGCACCTCTACAAGCAAACAGAAGAGTTAGACGCACCATTTTTCAGAAATTTTAATAATATTAATGAAAGAGACAAAATTGCTAAGGAATATGAGGCCTGCATAAGCCTCCCTAGCACTCTATGCACACTTGACTCACCAGGGGCATCCACATGTAATCATATAATTCTCACACCCTTCCATAAAGGCAGCACCAAGCAGATATAGCATTATTAATGATCAAAATATTTGAAGCAAAAGGAACATTTGAGAGATTCATAGATAAACTTAAGAAGTGGTTCCATGAAAATGGACAAAACTACTATCTTCCCAGGGTGTTTGGACAGCATGAAACCTCTGAATCGGAGAAATGGAATAACAAAGAATCTTCTCCTTAAACAATTTAGTGTTCACGCCATAACTTCAGTGGAAGGGGCTAATGTGTTTTTCTCACCGAGTGCTGCTAATAAAATTCAGGCTTATATCATAAAGTTTTGAATTATCAGTATTAGCTAGACAAAAAACACGAGGCATTATAGAAAATTAGAACCACAAAAATAATGTGCCAAAATACCTAGACCTGGGGGAAGAGCAAGAAATTTTATTTCCACGGAACCATTTCAATTATAATTGTTCCAAATTTCAATCAGTTGTACTTGCTGACAATAGTTTGGTAGTACCACCTGCAGAGGACATCTACCGCGGTCACATGAGATGGCCATTTCCCAATTCAAAAAGAAAAATGATACCCATGAAATAACCAACTTTGGGCACAGTTTTTCAAAGCATCTAAACTTTTGGGATGAAAAATCCTTAAAAATCATGTGTAGGTTCTGTGAAAACTTGAACACCCTCTGCAGCCTCAAAACTTCAAGCTATAAAATCAATGCTCCTATTTGAAAGAAATGATTCTTAGGCTAATGGACTCTATGAGGAGACTACTGCTCTTGTTCTTACTGTCTTGGTGCTCTCATGAAAAGATGAAAAACTTACAACTCAAAGGAAATTGTGAGAACTTCTTGTACTTTTCAAGGCTTTTTTCAACAAATCACGTTTTACGTAGTTTTTGTTGAGAAGGTCCAAACGTCTTTGCTAATTAATTTTATAAAGGCCCTCAGTTACGATAGACTTCTATGGAGGGTTACAGCTCTTACGTATCGTTTACAGGTTGTTTCATTAAAAGCGTAGAAGTTTATAAGAGAATTAAGATAGAGCTTTCTAACATCCGCCAAGATTAAAGTAGATGTTAAACATGAATTTTCAACCAGAACAGTCAAAATTAGGTTTGTCGAATATAAGAAGATAGAAACATAATTTTCAGCTGCATAAAACTCTATAAATTTCTGAATCAGGTGCACTCACATCAACTCCATAAATATATCTAACCCAAAGATTTTGTTTTTATACACAAAGGATTGTGCTAGTGCAATATATTCCAGAGCAAAAAGTATAATGTCCAAACAACTGAGCCTGCCTATTTAATGGCGGTTTTCCATAAAAACTTTGATGGCCAATTAAGACAATGAAAACACAAATTTGCTAGATGGCTACCCTCGAGGCCTTACTTGGGTTCTATTCAAACACAAAAGAGAAAAAAATAACTTAATTTGTCATGAAACCATTTTCCAGAAAACGGCTCCTTGTGCTTTTGATGCTTCAGTTGAAGGACCATTAACTCAACACGTTTCTTTTTAGCCTGATCCATAAAATAAAACTACAGTAGCCTCATTCCATGAAGTCATTGTTTATTCCTTCACCAAAAAACTTGAGCAAGAAACAGATATGGGTTACAGAAGAACTGCATAAACGTCATCATACGATCCTCCCCAAAGAAAAAAAAAAACAAATAACAAAGAAGTCATGAAAGAAGAATACTCAAAGCTTATTATTACCTGCATTGTCTGCCAATTGTAACTGAAACTTCAACTGACGCTACAATTTTCTTCTAAGTGCTCAAGGATTCCCTGAACATCATCAAATACCACCCTCCCCACAGCCAAAAATACCAAAAACATAAAAGCAGTCATCAAAGAAAAACACTCAGGGTTATGTACTACCTGCAATGGCTGCTAATTGTAACTGAAACTCAAATGGATGCTGCAATTTATTCTACCGAAGTGGAGCCAAATTGACATCTTTTAAGGTGGCGTAAGAACCAAGCATAAACAAGCACTGGAAAAAGTCCCACCAATATTTCCATCATCGTGCCTCGTGCCAGTAATGGAGAAAGGCTGTGCTTTAGTACGGACCTGATCATATTCTTCATGATTAAAAGTTGTGAGCGGTTGCCCACCTTATTCTTATTCTTATTCTGCGACGTACTCCATCCTTAAAACGAAGCGGGATGATTCCCATGTTTATGTGCAAGGAACCCAGTTTTTTAATGCAAAATAGAAAAATGCATAAATTGTGAAGGAGGAGATGAGTTTGTAGTAGAATTGCACTAATTGGAAGTCAAGGATGCAGTGGTTTAAGTTGTAACTGAGAAAAAGAACTAAAGACAGGATTACTTGAACGACTGAATCTTTGCAGGGCGACCTCATGCACATTTAATTCAATTCTTCGTGTTAATTCATTTCTATATTTTAATTTAATTTTGTGTATTTGTTTTATGAAAAAGAAGTTTTACTAATTTTAATCATGAGGCTACATAAATAATATAATACGTATAAATAGATAAAAAAGTGATAATAAAGCCATGATACCTACAATACAGCCATGGTAGACAAATAAATGTTTTCCAAATTAGGGATAAGGAAAAGTAGTTCAAGATGATATAAGGTTCAATATAAACCCCTCAATAAATGACGATGATAACAACGAAGTAAGGACTAAAATAATATTTTTTTTAAAACATATCTCCAGAACTCATAAATCTGCATATTAAGACTCCAATTCATTCAACCAAATAAAAGAGAGAAAATTAATATATAAGTATTGTAAAGTTAAAAAATTAGCATGTAGTTTTTTAACAAACATAATATTTATATTAAAACATCAAATAAAATGAATTTATTTTATATAATAGAGCTCATTTAATATCTAGTTAAGTGAGGAATCCATAAATTGTATATGTATTGAGTCAAATCCCAATAATTAGTTAAAAGAGATATTAAAAATTAAAAATTAAAAATTAAAATTGTGGGGTTGTTAAAAAATTAAAAGAGATATTAAAAATTAAAAATTAAAAATTAAAATTGTGGGGTTGTTAAAAAAGTATGGAAAACATGTGTAAATATGCATAAATATAGAAGGAAAGAAATCTAATTTGTGGAATGTTAAGATTTTGGTTCCTTTAATTTATAAATCATTTAATTAATTATTTCATAATTTCATTTGCAATTTATCCGTAGGAGATTAAATTATTTGGCCAATACTTTTGAAATAACTTGTGTAAAAGAAAAAGTTATAATTTTATTGATTATGATTTTGGGAAATGGATTAAATGGCAGGGTGTACTCTAGACGCCTAAATTTGTCCAAATCTGACCATGCTTACTTTGGATCAAATTGTTAAGAATATTAACCAAATAACCTATAGGTTTGATAGTACAAACTGTACTTCCTCTTCTTATTATATATCTCTAAACTAGCAGTATATTATATATATAACTCTTCCTAGAAGCCAACAACTTTTCAAGAAGTAATAGTATGATGCTTAACTAAACTAACACATAGTTAGTTAGGTGTTATTAATTTGTCTTCTCTAATCGCTGACTTAGAGGGAGTTTAGTCAGTGCTAGTTTAGGAGGGGTTATGTCCCTTTGAGGGACATACCCTTTAGGAAGGATATATAGGGAGGTTATAGATACAGATAAAGGACACACAACTACAACAAAGTTTACTCCTCTGAGTATCTATATTCTACAAATAATATCAGAGATACTTCCTCACAATCAAAAGTCAAATATTCATTATTGGATCTGCATAAAATTAGGAATTAACTCCATCAATATTCAAAATTCTAAGAAGACCATTCTCAGCATTTAAAGACTAGATTAAAAGTCTAATTCAGAGATAAGGAATTTGCAGAATCTTTACATGGTATCAGAGCTCTGGTAGTCGAACCTAGGCTCTGCAAAATTCAATAATCAGACTCTATATATATATATATATATATATATATCTGGTGTAGTGCCTACCCCTAGTTCACATTCTATTATCATTGTCAAATTCTTTTAAGCTAATTTTATGCATTGATTAGTTTTAGAGATACTAGATTTACATTATTATGATATTATTTCATGACTTTGATTACAAATGCATCGGTTATTATTGCTTAGTTGATTTCATTCATGTGTTGTTAATGGTATTTTGATGATCCTAGTTAGTAAATGTGGTTTCTTTCATAAAAATGTTAACATGATGTCTTTAATGATGATTATGTTGTATTGATAGAGATGCATTATTATATGTACGCATTTGATCTTAGATTTGTGATTATTATACTTACCCCATACTTGCATGTGTATGGTGTGTGTGTTTATTTTATCTTTCTGTCTGACGTGTTTGATGTGGTTAAGGGAGGGAGTCGTAGTCACCTGCTAGTCGGGATTTACACGATGAACCACTCCCTGCCATTGTCTGTTTAGTTTAGATATATTATATACATGTACATGCTCGTCTTTTATGCAGGATGTAGGTACCGGGCATCGACTTCCCTGAATTGCCAGGATGAGCGCGCCCTATTACAAATACTCAAATGGTGAGAATGGGAAGATAATGATCAGGTCCAATCCTAGCCATAAGCCTATAATACTTGTCCTGCAAGGAGGACTCGTAACAGACTATCTACCCTTTTAAAAACCCGTGAGTATTTTTGTGTGTATGTTGTTTTGTGAGTGTTTGATGTATTTTCTATTAATTAAGTCTAATTAATAGATTAAATTAATAATTTAATTTAATGAAAAATTATTATGATATTATGAATATTTAATTATATTTAATTAATTGAGAAATTAATTAAATATAAAGAATTAAATTGAAGATAAAAGTTTTAAGATTAAATTTAGAACGTAATAATATTTATTAATTTAATAATAATATATTTAGAGTTCATTTTTAAATAAATGCTAAATATTATTGTTATTTAAGTTAATAAATATTTATCAAATTAAAACGTTCAAAAATGTATTAAAAAGGAAAAAAGATATTAATTTATGAAAAATATTTAAGTTCGCATGAATGAGTTTTAAATATAAGAGATTGATTTAAAAGATAAAAACATGTGAACTTGAATAAAGGTATTTTAATAAAGTATGCATGAGATTAAAATTATAAATTAACTTTAAAAGCAAAGTCAAAGTGGAAAGTTAAATAAAGTAATTTAACAATTCACTTAAAGTGCATGAAGGATTAATAAAAGAATATCTTAATTAAAAAGAAAATTAATTGTGCATGAATGAATTAATTAAATAAGAGAGAATTAAATATTGGAGATAAAAGTTAAAGTTTAAATTTAGAACGTGATTATATTTATTTAATTTAATAATAATATATTTAGAGTGCATTTTTAAATAAATGCTAAATATTATTGTTATTTAAGTTAATAAATATTTTATCAATTAAGTTTCTAAAAATGAAATTAAAAGTGAAAAGATATTTAATTATCATAAAAATTATAGTTCGCATGAATTATGCATGAGTTAAAAATAAAATTAATTAAAAGATAAAAATGTGAACTTGAATAAAGATATTTTAATAATGTGCACATGAGATTTAAAAAGTTATAAATTTATTAAACTAAAGTGGAAAGTTAAATAAAGTAATTTAACAATTCACTTAACGTGCATGAAAGGAATAATAAAATAATAATTTTAATTAAAAGGGAAATTAATTGTGCATGAATGAATTAATTAAATAAAGTAATTATTATTTTAGAGTTGTGGGAACAGAAGCCCTAAAAGGTAATTAGATTCTATATTAGAGGGTTTTTGGGTCATTATTGCACACACAGGTTTTCAGGGAACACACTTTTGGAAAGGGGAGCAAAGAAATCTTTGGAAGCTTGGAAGGGTTCGGATTAGCAAGGGTTTCACCAGATTGTTAGCATCAGATCAAGGTAGGGTTTGTAAACCATTCTAGAAACACTTTCGGATCTTTGTCTTCTTCGTGCTTGTTGGAAATTGCTTTCTCAAATTTTATTGAATGAATCTTGCTACCTTTCTTCTAAATCTTTTGCGATTTGATTTCTTCTGGGAATCAGGATTGAAAAAAAAACTATTTAGAAAACCTTGTTTTACTTCTGAAAGAAATTTAGTATTAAATTGAAATTTGGGTTTTGAATTAAAATGGAATTAAGAAATTTAAATTTAGAAGGGGTTTGTTTTTGGAAATGAAAATCTTAGGATTGAAAATTCGAAGGGTTCAATTTATTTTTCCTATCAGTTTAATATCGTAAATGTTATTAAAATATGTATATATTAAAATAATATTGTTATGAAGTTCGTTGAGAAAAATATTATAAAATAAAGAATATAGAATTATAATACAATTCTTAAAATTTTCATATATAATAATTTATCTAAATTTATTAGAAGGGTTGTTCTTCTAATAAACAAAATTATTGAAATTTGACTTAGTTAAAATAATAATAATAATAATAATAATAATAATAATAATAATTTTATTATTAAAAAAAAAAATGAAATTTTTTTATAACCCCTGTCGGCGCCGTATGCTGCTGACGCAGGCTACGACAACAGTGGTATGGTTAATAATATTTACTATTTAACCATTTGAATTATTAATGGAATTGGAAAATATTTCTATTTAGTAATCGAATAATTTAATAAATGATTAATATTACTTCTAAGTCTTGATATGTTATTATATGAACAAGAATAAGTTTAATTGCAAGGGTTAATTATGAAGGTTAACTGAAAAACTTACTTACTTGAAAACATGTATTAAACTGGAAATTTAAAACCTTAATTCAAACAAATACACGGGTGTATTGTATGAGTAATACTGAGAATCGTATACACTTGAACATACATTGAAACGCAAATTGAAACTTATATTGAAAACGAAAATTGAAACCTTACATTAATTCAACAATATATTATCAATCAAATCCAACTGTGAGACTATGATGTTTTCTATGTACTGTCTATATTTCTTTTTGGATTTTGGTGTTGTTTAGATGTCGACCAATCTAGGATGTACACTAGAGGTTTTGTGAGATTTCTTGGATACTATTATGTGACTAGATGTATGATGATTCTTGTGATTCAAATTGGAGTTTATACTTATGAGAACCAAGTTTGATCTTTATGGGTGTTGTGGTATGGGACACAACTGTGTTTTTATGTGCTTAGGAGAGGTTGTCTAGGTATGTGACTTGGGAGTGGCTTGCATAGGGGTCCGAGACTCAAAGTGGTCAGTACCAGGGTAACCTAATGCAAGTTATGTAATAAGTGATAACCTAGTAATTAAAATTTATGGGGGGAAAACACACTAAAAAGATAAGTTAGAGATATTTGATATACCCATGCCTTTAGTGCTTGTATAGACTAAGGATGGGAATGAGATGAGTGCCTCGTCTTCTTGAGAGGGCTTTCTAGTTTTCCATATGTGTGATGTTGAGGGTCTGGGGTTCAAAGTAACCAGTCCTGGGTAACTCAATGCTTGAGGGTCCAGGGTCTATTAAGAGATCAGTCCAGGGTAACTCAAGCAGCCATGTGATGACACTCTCTAGTATGTAGCCTAAGTCTCCTCTGTAGTTTTTGTGTATCTCTGGTGGTGTACTTATTGTTGGATGTGGTGTACTTATTGTTGGTGGTGTATCTATTGTT
This sequence comes from Cupressus sempervirens, assembly GCA_028749045.1. Classification (NCBI taxonomy): domain Eukaryota; kingdom Viridiplantae; phylum Streptophyta; class Pinopsida; order Cupressales; family Cupressaceae; genus Cupressus; species Cupressus sempervirens. The sequence goes on along the minus strand of CM053790.1, from coordinate 545,539,709 downwards.
GGATGTGTTTATTGTGGTTACTTACTTTCATTGATGATGATTGGTGTTTCATTATGTTGTACTTTTGACATGTGGTTTTTGACTTGAGGAGGATTATCTTTTGTTGACTTTATCTTGTGATCTTGGTATTTGGTTTATACTTGGTTTGTGTATGATGTTTGGTTATGTGATGTCAGTATTGGATTGAGTGTTCTTTCTTTCTGGTTTATTTTATCTTCTTGAGTAGTATGTGTTACCTTTGAGATAGTTTTGGCTAGTAGGTATTCCATGCCTAGGAGTGTTTTATGTTTGATAGCCGTTTGTGGATCGTTCATTATCTTCCCTGCACAGTGGGAGTGGAAGCCTGACTAGGTAACCACGCGGTCGGGAGGTAGTGCCTTCTTACCATTTGGGTTCCCCTTCACATTACCAGCTGTTGGATGTTCGTTGCAGAAGATGTACCTTTATCATTCTTATTTCTTATCTCAGAGACTTCTTTTCAGATGAAGTATATATGTTATCATGTATTCTGATGTATTGTATCTATTCTCACATACCCTGTGACATGTGCAGTGGATGTTATTGATTGGATGTACTTTCATTGTATTGTTTATACTTATGCATTTGCTTATGCGATTATGTATCTGTTATTTCTTTATGATCTTGAGACATTGTACTTGGAACTTAAACTAATTAATTTAAGATTATTAAATGTGACTCAACGTAAAGGAACCTTTGAGGAATTGAAACTATATCTGTAATTGCAAATGTGTATTTGTTGTGTATGTTCATATTGCTTCCGCATTAATGTTATCTTGATGTTGTTTAAACTTCAAAAAAAAAATAGTTCAATAAACATTGTAACATGTTAGGTTTATTTCTCTTGGGTTCCCGAGCGGGGCGTTACATCTGGCAACTATCTTCTATCTTCAATGGCATAAACAATCAAACCGGAGGACAGGTTTGATGGGAAAGAGCACTTTGAAGCCTGGAAATTCAGAATCATAATGATTCTTGAAGAGAACGATGTAAAACAATTCGTTGATGGAGCATCCAAACAACCCCCAGTTGAACCTCACAAATCTATCTGGAGCAGAGGAAATAGAAAAACTATTCAAATCATCTTGGATGGAGTAAAAAATGATATTGTACCTATGCTTACAAAACATCAAACTGCCTTTGATATGATGAATGCATTACGAAATGCCTATGAAGTAAACAATGCAACTAGGGTTCTTGCACTAAAAAGGCAACTGAATCACATTTAGATAAAGAAAGGAGAATTAATAAATTCTTACTTCCTAAGAGTTGTCGGCATTAGAGATGAACTATCAAGCATAGGAACCATCATTAGTGACACAAAATTAACACTTATGGCTATAGATGGATTGCCAAATTCATGGGAGACATTTTCACAAGGAATAAGTGCCAGAGATAAGCTTCCAAACTTTAACAGACTCAAGAACAATTATCTTCAAGAGGAATCCAGAAAACTGAAGAAAGGAGGGAAACCAAAAGTAGAAGATGAAGAACTTCACGTTCTTAATACAAACACCTATAAGGGCAAGAAGAAAAAGAAAAATTTTTAAAATGGAAAACCCAAGAAAGATCTATCTAAAATAAAATGTGAAAAATTTGGACACTATAGATCTAACTCTCCTAAAAATTCCAAACAACAAGAAAATTGTACAAATGTCATTAGAGAAGAAGATACTTATGATCCTGAGAAGCGTGTTTTGTATTCCTCTCTATCAAATGAAATTTCAAATAAAGCATGGGTAATTGATAGTGGATCTTCTAGACATATAATGGGATACAAAGAAACTCTAGATTCTTTATCAGAGAAGGTTAATGGTGAAGTTATCATTGGTGATAACTCAGCACACTCTATTGAAGGAATTGGAAATTGTACTTTGAAACTAAAATTAGGAAATACTCTTCTTCTTAAAGGTGTACTCTATGTACCAAGAATTAAAAGAAACCTAATCTCAATTACAACACTTGAAGATGATGGGCACAATGTTGCATTCGTATATGGAAAAGTATTAACTTGGGCTAAGAACTCCTCTAGATCAAGAAAGCAAAGTTAATTGGTCAAAGAAAAGGATATTTGTATGAATTGAATATAGAACCTAGTCATTCTATTCGAGCCCTAGTTCACGAAGCTACAGATACAAATGAAATATGGCACAGAAGGTTAGGGCATCTAAATTTCAAAACTTTATCAACTATGGAGAAGATGGTTACTAGATTACCTAAACTAAATAAAGACCACCCAAGTATTTGCAAAGGGTGTGCTCTAGGTAAAAACACCAGAAGTCCTTTTCATGACAGTACTAGGAAAACAAATAATGTACTAGAATTAATTCATTTTGATTTATGTGGACCCATGTATGTTCCTTCTCTTGGATAATTCTGGTATTATATATTGTTCATAGATGACTTCTCTAGGAAAACATGGATTTTTTTTTTTAAATGCAAGGAATCAAAAGAAATATGACAAAGGTTTAAAGATTTCAAAACATTAACTAAAAACTCTTCAGGGCATAAAATTAAAACCCTTAGAACTGATAACGGAGAAGAATATACCTCAGATTTGTTTAAAAGGTTTTGTAAAGAATCAGGGATTAAGAGGGAGTACATTGTTCCTTATAATCTAGAGAAAAATGAGGTAGCAAAAAGAAAGAATAGGACAATTATAGAAGCTGCTAGAGCTATGATTTTTGATCAAAATCTAGAATATAATCTTTGGGAAGAAACCTCTTGTATTGTTGTATATATTCAAAATAGAAGTCCTCACTCGTATCTTAAAGATAAAACCCCTGAAGAAGTATTTACTAAAGTAAAACCCAATATAAGTCATCTTAGAATTTTTGGGTGTCCTGTACATATCCATGTTCCAAAAGAAAAGAGGACCAAGTTAGAAAGCTTTAGGAGGAAAGGCATTTTTGTAGAGTATAGTGAAACATCTAAGGCATATAAGATTTTCATACCTGGATAGAAAAATATTGAACTTAGCAGAGATGTAATTTTTGAAGAAGATCTTGTATTCAAAAGAGCCATCAGTTCTTATGAACCTTCTCATTTATCTAGTTCTAAAAGAAATAGTGAATCTAGGTCCCGGATGAGAACTTAGAAGAAATTGAAGATGAAATTCAAAATATGAACCTTGAAGAAAATTCAAAGAAAACACCACTTTGGGGCATTAAAATAGTTCAAGCAACTCAAGAATTCGTTGCACCTTCCAAAACAATCAGAGAAAGCAAAAGACCTAAAAGATTCTTTAGTTATACAAAAAACATGAGTGATTTATCCAAACAGAGCCAACCAATCCTTCTGATACCATTAAACATATAGCTTGGAAAGAAGCTATGACAGAAGAATACCAATCTGTTATGAAAAATGATGTTTGGGAAATTGTTCCAAGAACTAAAGGAAAATTTGTTGTTTCTTCCAAATGGATATTTAAAATAAAACATGTTGCTAACGGTAGTATTGAGAAGTATAAAGCCATATTTTTAGCCAGAGAATTTTCTCATAAAGAAAGGATTGATTATGAAGAAACCTTTGCTCATGTTGCCAAATATACCTCTATAAGAGCAATCTTAGCAATTGCCACCTCAAAGGGATGAAAGGTGCATCAGATGGATGTAAAAATAGCATTCCTAAATAAAAAGATTTTAGAAGAAGTATATCTGGAGCAACCAAAAGGATTTGAAACTCATGATCCTAATGCATTTGTTTGCAGGCTCAAGAAAGCTTTCTATGGGCTTAAATAGGCTCCAGGCCCTAGTATGAAAGAATTGATAAGTGTCTCACCAACTCAGGATTCTCCAAGAATGAAGCTGATCCAAATTTATATTATAAAAGAGATAAAGATGATATGGTAATTCTAATACTATATGTCGATGATTTACTAATAATAGGTGATGATCATCTCGTAGATTAGTGCAAGATAGATCTAACTAGAGAGTTTGAAATGAAATATTTGGGACTCCTTCATTACTTCCTAAGATTGGAAGTACAACAAAATTTTGACAGTATCATACTTAATCAAGGAAAGTACACATAAGACATTTTGAAGAGATTTGGAATGTGGAATTGCAAACCTATGTCTTCTCCAATGGAAACTAATCTAGATAAACTTAAGGAAGTAGCAATAGAATCACCTTCCATAGATTCTACTCTCTATAGACAAATGATTGGGTCCCTTATGTACTTAGTAAATACAAGGCCAGATTTTTCTATGCAATTAATGCCTTAAGTTAGTTTATGTGTGAACCGAAGGAGATTCACCTAGTTGTGGTTAAACACATAATGAAATACCTACAGGGCACTTTTAATTTTGGACTCAAATATGAGAAAGTTACTTTAGACTTGCATGGATTTATCAACTCTGATTGGGGTGGAAGTGTTAAAGATAGAAAAAATACTTTAAGATGTTGTTTCAGTTTAGGATCAGCTATGATATCTTGGATTTGCATAAAGCAGTCTTCAATAGCTCAAAGCTCCACAAAAGCTGAATACATTGCAGTAGTGATGGCCTCTCGAGAAGCAGTCTGGCTGAGGAAGTTACTTGTGGGATTATTTAAGAAAGCCATAAATCCTATGATTATTCATTGTGATAATCAGAGTTCCATCAAGCTCTCAGTGAATCTAGTTTTCCATGATAGGTCCAAGCATATTGAAATTCCTTACCATTATGTAAGAGATATGGTAGACAAGAATTCTTTAAAATTGGAATACATTTGCACTGCAGATCAGACAGCAAACATACTCACCAAACCTCTATCTAGATTGAAGATAGAACATTTTAGGAGGAGACTTGGTATGGTTGAGTTGTAATCTATTTGTACTCTTTTGATTATTAATAAAATTATTTTATTTTGTCAGGCTATTGACTGTTATTGGCTCCACCATGTGTATTCATTATTTAAAGAGGTGACAATCTCTGAAATAATAAACACTTGTATAAAATGCATTATGAAAGATGACAATCTCTTAGATAATGTTCTAAACAATAGATTTTACTATAAGATCTACATGAGTTTTAGACCATATTGTGATATTGACGTTGCTATGTTCATGGGTCACAAATTGGATAAAGGAAGAATCTTAGTATTCTCCAGGTTTATCATGTATTCTAGTAGATCTTAAAACTCAAGATCTTGTTGTGATATAGAAATACCAGTTTCTATGAAATCAAACCTTGGATAAATGAAGAGATTACTCTTCAAATTTATCTTGTATAATATCACTAGTAGTAGTGATTTGTCATATCACAGGTTTAGTAATATGACTTTGAATTATGTGTTCAATGATAACACATACTAAGAAGAAACAGACAGATATACAGTATTAATTCTTGCTTATTCATTTGTATTAGTGTTACTAGATATAATATCTCTCTATAGGATTATCAGGTTAAGAGGGAGTGTTAAGAATATTAACCAAATAACCTACAGGTCTGATAGTATAGACCATACTTCCTCTTCTTATTATATATCTCTAAACTGGCAGTATAATATATATATAACTCTTCTTAGAAGCCAGTGACTTTTCAGGAAGCAATAGTATGATGCTTAACTAAACTAACACATATTTAGTTAGGTCTTATTAATTTGTCTTCTCTAATCATTGACTTGGAGTTTAGTTAGTGCTAGTTTATGAAGGGTTATGTCCCTTTGAGAGAAATACCCTTTAGGAAGGATATATAGGGAGGTTATAGATGCAGATTAAGGACACACAGCTAAAATAAAGTCTACTCCTCTAAGTATCTATATCTTGCAAATAATATCAGAGATACTTCCTCACAATCGAAAGTCAAATATTCATTACTGGATATGCATAAAATTAGGAATTAACTCCATCAATATTCAGAATTCTTAGAAGACCATTCTCAGCATTTAAAGACTAAATTATAAGTTTGATTTAGAGATATGGAATTTGCAGAATCTTTACACAAATTAAATAAATATTTACTATATTTTTAATTTTAACACAAACCTCTATCCTTCAACTTTAATTAGATAACAATGTACATTTTTTTAAGAAATCTTATACATGCCCTTTAACTAAATTAATTAACTCCTACTGACTTAATTAATTACTTTAGGCTAATTAACCCTCATTATCATTTTTCTAGTATAAAAATTTCACATCACCCTTAATCCTTTCCTAGTCAATCCCAAACCTTGAATCCACTTACATTGATCAAAATCTAAACTTGTTTGATTATTTGGGTTGTGATTACCTGGCTCATTAGTCCAAAATATAGATTGCTATCATTTCGCGTAGTTTCGTATAGCATTTTTGTACCACATATGGCTCAAATTGGATCTTTATCGAGTTCAAATTTGTTAAAATATGTATTATTTTTCTAACTAAATTTGTATTCCATGGTTTATATTATGGGGGTTTCTAATTTTCTTATAGATGTCTTCCCATATGGTGTAAATATCAACATGATGGTTGTATATTGCACTTTATAGAATGTGATCCCTATACTTGGTTCGTATTGGGATCTTGGGTCTTCTTTGTATGTAGCCCATTTTATAAGGCCATTTTCATGGATCTCATTGGATTATTTTACTTTTTGATAGATAAGTCATGCACATTTGTAGCCCAAGGTATAAGGACATCTTTTTTACTATCTCCCTAAGTATTCTACTCTTTTGTATATGGTAACAATTGGAAGTTTTATTTACTAGTTATTTCCTCCATGAGACATTGAACCAATTTATATATGTATTAAAAAAATATTACTGGCTTTCCCACTTTCACCAAAAAAAAAGTGTCTAAACCCTTCTCTTTCTCACACATGCAAATATGAAAGGTCACATCATAGTCATCCTACCTCTTACACGTATTTCTTTCATTGTCTTCCAAATGTATTCTCATATATGTGTCAACACACCTAACTCATATACCTTCATCCTCCTTGTGACACTTGTCACAAACATATCCATTAGTCTATGTCATCTCTAACATTTAATACAAACTATCCATTTCACATTGAATCTTAGTCATTTATTTTCGCTTTCAAAAGTCTATAATTTTAGGTATTTTCTCTCATTTTAGAAAGGGACCTTCTTCATATCCCCTTGTCTATTTCATCCCCCAATCCATCATAATTCCAATATCGTGTTGTTGGTTTGATAAGCCACATTCAACAAACAACAATATAAAAATTCACACAACCCTTAATCCTTGCTTAGTTAATCCCAAACCTTGAATCCACCTACATTAATCAAAATCCAAACTTGTCAATATGCGACAAGTGTTTTAACCCTTCTCTTTCTCACACATGCAAGTATGAAAGGTTACATCATAGTTATCCTACCTTTTAAACATGTTTCTTTCATGTTCTTCCTAATTGTAGAAGTTGAGAAAAACCAACTTCACAGTTCGCCAAGAACACCTACATGCAAATAACCTATTGCTAAAAGGAAACCAAAGAGGGAAAAAGAGCAGCTTGGAAATTTCAACGAAGTGAGAGCAAAATGTATTCCAAGATAATTAAAAAGAAAATACAAGAGTTCAACCTTAAAGGTGAACGAAACCCTATAAATGGAAAAGAAACTGGGTTGCACATTATAATTAATATAAAATATTAATTATATGCACCTAAGAGATAGCTTAAGTAAACTAGAGTAATAGACAACTTAATTAATTAAATCAAGATGATCTGATTAATAAGTGTAAATAAATAATTACTCTAACACCCCTCTTAAGCAAAGCTCAAGAGGTAAGCTAACCTAGCACAACTATGAAAGCAAGAAAAAAGGGTCCCGACAACAAGACCTGATCAGGTACTCAAAACAAGGAAATATCTGTAAACCAGAGACAAAGGAGAAAACCCAATGGAAAAAACTCCTCTCCAAAAAGAGATAGAACAAACATGCTAAAAAAAGATGAAGGAAGGAAGGCCTCAACAAGACCCTCCAAGGACAACCTCTATAACCCCAAGCATAGACCGCAACTGAAGATAGCATGGCGATGCAAAAAAATTGGTGAAGATGTTGGTAACCTGTGCATCAGTGGGAATATACTCCAAAGAGATAACACCATCCTAAATTTTTTGATGGATGAAATGCATATGAAGCTTAATGTGTTTAGTGCATTGATGCTCCATTGGGTTGTGGCAAATATGAATAGCACTCTAATTATCACACCACGGAATACTGGGACAATCGGGAGGAAAACCAAACTTAGTCATCAACTCCCGAAGCCATAAAATCTCTTGACTAGCATGTACTGTTGCTTTATACTCAATCTCTGTAGATGAAAGCGTGTGAGCATGTCACTTCCTGCATGACCAAGTGATAGGACTAGAGCCAAGAAAAAAGACAAAGCCAGAAGTAGACTTCTGATCATCAGCATCACCAGCCTAATTTGAGTTAGTGAAGCCAACAATGTGAGGAGTCCCTTATGTGTAATGAATGTCATACATAAGTGTGCCCTGAATGTATCTCAAAATACACTTAGCAGCTTGCTAATGACTCTCATGAGGCTCATGTAAAAACTAAGAGACAAGACCAACTACAAAGGAGAGATCAGGACAAGTATGTGTCAGGTGCAACAAGCTACCAACCAACTACCGATACAATGTGAGATCCACTGTAGGCAAAGTGCAAGAGGTAGACAAGGTAACACCCAACTGAAAAGGTGTCAGAGCAAGCTTGCAATCAAACATGTCAAAGCGTTCAAGCATGTCAAGAGCATACTTATGTTGGTAAATAAAGATCCTAGCATAGGACTGAACAATCTGTAGACCAAGAAAGTAGTGTAACAGACCAAGATCAGTCATCTCAAACTGTTCCATCAATGCACACTGAACATCCTAAAGCATAGAGGATGAGCTACCTGTGAGAAGAAGATCATCAACATATAGCACAAGGATCAAAACCTCAGCCACAAGATATTAAATGTATACTGAAGGATCGGAATGGCAGTGTGTGAAGCCTATAGAAAGTAGAAAGGAGTGCATTTTCTCATACCAAGTCTGAGGGGCCTATTTGAGACCATACAATGAATATCAAAGTCTACAAACCAAGGAGGAATCTTGCACAAATCGTTGAGGCTACTCCATGTAAATCTCCTTAGTAAGATCACCATGCAAGAATGCATTCTTTAAATCCATTTGAAAAATGGGTCATCCTTGAGAAGCTATGAGGGATAAGACAAGGTGAATAGAGTTCATCTTGGTGACAGGGGAAAATGTCTTAGTGTAATCAATACCCTCAACCTGTGAAAAACCCTTCACAACAAGATGTGCCTTGTACTTATCAATAGAACCATCAATAGCAAACTTAGTATGATATAACCATTTGCATCACACTTTCTTCCCTTAGGAAGAGAACAAAGATCCCAAGTATGATTCTTCATCAAAGAAGAATACTCCTCCCCTATGGCACTGTCCCACATAGTATGTAATATTGATGCTGCAAATGTCTAAGGATCATCGCAAATAGCATGACTTAGAAGACTAGAACCCGCAATATTAGAATGGGTATGACAAGAAGTGGAAAGGTCACCAACTAGAGATCTGGAAGCCTCAACTGTAGCACAAGCCCATTTAGGCATCTATGGAGGATCCTGTGGTGGAGGTATATGGGGATCACCAAGATCATCATCCTCATCATCCGAAAAAGAGACTAGAAAGGATGAGAGAGTAATGCTAAGTGAAGTAGACTCTGGAGGCATGGTATCTATTGCAGGAAGGCACTTATCAAACTAGACATCCGATCAAAATAGGACCTATCTGGAATCAAGATGAAACAACCTATATACCTTAACATCCTCACAATAGCCAACAAAAATGAGGTGTCAGCTCTTTTGCTCCATTTCTCTCCTCTAAGCATCAAGTACAAATGCCCATGCTTCACTGCCAAAAACTCAAAATGAAGATACATCAGGCTTGACATGAGACCAAGCCTCCTGAAGATTCATGTGTCGAACTGCCTTGTAAGGCATCTAATTCTGAATATAGTTGGCACAATTGACTACCTCTGTAACAACCTACCTTGTTCTGTTATTTTTTAATGTTTATTTCTTCCTATAATTTTGTCAAACAATTGTCTTGCAACCAAATTTCTTATTGTTTTCAGCTTGATTTTGATCAATGGTTTCTCAAGATTGTTTGTGTTTCATATGAGATGCAAATAGGAGGCAACATAGAACCATATGCAACTAATAACAATGACCATTCATTTATTTCTTATTTCAGATTATCAGGAAATTACAACTACCATAACAATAATATCTTCTCAATAAACTCAACACATTATATCAACTATAAAGTTCAATGATGGTCCATACCTATTGCGGTTACAGCAATGTTAGTAGTTCTGAAATTGCTACAGTAATTTGCAGCTACAGTGATCCGGACTGCGACAGTAACTTGCCGCTACAATAACTCGCTACTACAGTACTGCGGTACAGTGATTTGGGCTACTATAGTAACTTGCTGCTACAGTACTGCGCTACAATGATTCAGGCTACTACAGTAACTCACTGCTACAGTGATTCGGATTGCTACAGTAACTCGCTGCTACAGTGATTCCAACTGCTACAGTAACTTGTTGCTAAAGTGATTCTGGCTGCTACAGTAACTCGTTGCTACAGTGATTTCGACTGCTACAGTACTGCGCAACAGGAGCTTGTTGTTACCATGTTGAATCTCAAGACCATATCTTTCAATGGCGTCAAGATTTCTAGCTTGAAGGGATTTCGTCCTTCAAACTATCGAGATATAATCTCCAGAATATTACCCAATTTATTTGATATTTCCAAGCCTGTTTAAAAGAAGCTCTTCCATTTCTTTTATAGTGTTCTCACAAGAGCTCCATCCTTTGTTTTCTCAATGTGGGATAAAACACAACTCCCTTTATGTAACTTATGTCTCCAATGTGTTATAAAATAAAAGGGGACTCTTTTAATTTAAATATTTCCCACAAACTATAGTCTATGTATTAACAAAGTTAAATATTTAAATTTAACTTTATAAAATAGCTTTGTCAATGCATAACAAATCTTATCAATGATAAACAAGTCTTCATGTCGATTTTAAACAATTACCATCGACATACCGTTGCCACTGGATGTCCGCCCATGTCCAAGATGACTTACTATAAATAGTAAGTATGCCCAAAGTTGCCTCAAAACCCCTCAGAAAGACCTGCAACTAAAACTATCTAAGCCAAGTGGCCTCTAAGCCCCTTTAATGTCCTGGTTAGCCTATGGGACCATGGGGAAATAGGCTAATGACAACATCATGCTATGAATGCTAAAAAGGGGACATTACAGTCCGCCCTTCCCAAAATTGCTTGTCCCCAAGCAATTTCAACTCTGGATGCTGTAATATCTGCTCATTTTCCCAAGTAGCATCTTCCACTAGTAGATTCCTCCACTTGACCAAGTGCTCCTTGATGATCCACCTGCGAAGCACCCTCTCCCTAGAGTCAAGTATAGCCTCGGGAACCAAGATAAGCTTTCCCTCATCATCAAGAGGTGGCAATACTACTAAAGGCACCACATTGTGGCCCAATGCCTTCTTAAGGCATGACACATGGAACACATTATGCACTTTATTGTCTGCAGGCAACTCCAACTCATAAGCTACTTCGCCCACTCTCCTGATTACTTTGAACGGTCCATAGTAGCGTGGTTTCAATTTCTTTGCTCCACTCTTCTTGAGAGAGGACTATCTATATGGCTATAACATGAGGTACACCACGTCTCCTACCTCAAAAGACCTCTCAACCCTGTGCTGATCAGCATATTGTTTTTGCTGATTTTGTGCCTTTTACAAATTTTCTTTCAAGGATCGCATAATGTCCTAACACTCCTGCAAAATATCCTTGGCTTTAAGCACCCTACTGTCCCCAAATAACAAATCCAAAAAATTAGGAGCATCATACCCGTACAGTGCCATGAAAGGGGACATTTGAATAGACATATGGAAAGAGGTATTATAGCAGTACTCCCCTAGATGTAGCCACTTCACCCAAGCTTTCTGCTGCCTGCAATGTAGTTTCAGAGATATCCCTCAACCCACTTGTTCACTATGCCCATCGGTCTGGGGGTGGTAACTGGTACTCGGATTGAGCTCTGTTTCACATAACCTGAACAACTCCTGCCAAAAGTGGCTCATAAATCTGTTGTCTCTGTCACTGACTATGCTTCGTGGTATCCCATGTAGTCTGAATACCTCTCAAAAAAATAGTTCTGTTGTTTGTGCTACTGAATACGTAGACGAAATTGCAAAGAAATGTGCAAATTTCGTCAATCTGTCTACCACAACAAAAATACAATCTCGACCCTGTGCCTTGGGGAGGCCTGTGATGAAATCCATGGAAATGTTATCCCACTTCTTCTTTGGTATGGGTAGGGGTTGTAGTAAACCACCTGGAAAGGAATGTTCCTGTTTGTTCTACTGACATACTGGGCACTCCCTAACAAACTAAAGCACGTCTGTTTTGAGTCCTTTCCAAGTGAAGCGCTCTCTCACCTGCTGATATGTCTTAAAGAATTCGGGATGTCCTACCAATGGTGAATCATGAAATGCCCTCAAAATCTTCGGCTTCATAGCAGACCCGAGTACTAAATAAATCCTTTCCTTGTAGATGATCAGATCATTTACAATAGTGTATCGACTATCTTGAATAGTTCCTTCAATAACACTAGATGCCCATCTATCCTTGGCATACTCTACCAAGATCAACTCTCTCCAATCATCCATGACTATCCCAACAGAAAGCCAATGAGGCCTTCTGGATAAAGCATCTACAACAATATTTTTCTTCCCTTTGACATAGACTATGTCAAAATCATAAGCCTGTAACTTACTCACCCATTTCTGTTGCCTGTCATTAAGATCTTTCTATCCAAGGAAATGTTTCAAGTTGTTATGATATGTTTTTACTGTGAATCAGCTCCCTACTAAGTATTGCCTGAACTTAGCTAGCACGTGCATGATTGCTAGCATTTCTTTGTCATAGATGTTGTAAGTTCTCTCAACACCTCGTAATTTTTTGCTCTCATATGTGACGGGATGTTTTTCCTGCATGAGGATAGCTCCTACGCCCTCTCCCGAGGCATCACACTACAGCTCAAAAGGCCTGGTGAAATCTAGAATGGCTAAAACAAGGCATGTACTCATAAGCTCCTTCAACCAGTCCAAACAATCTTGAGCCTTCTCTGACCACTTGAAACTGTCTGTCTGTGTCAAATCTGTAAGTGGTGCTGCTATCTGTGAAAATCCCTTCACAAATCTATGGTAGCACCCGCAAAGCCCAAGAAATCCATTGAGTTGTGAAGTGTTCCTCAATGGTAGCCAATCCAGAATGGCCCTAATCTTGTCTGGGTCAACCCGAACACTTCTTGCACTAATAATATGCCCTAGATAGAGCAACTTTGTCATCCCAAACTCACATTTACTCATCTTGGCATATAATGACTCCCTCTCTAGAATGTTGAGCATTGCATCAATATGCTTCAAATGTTCCTCCCAAGTATGGTTGTATATCAGTATATCATCAAAAAAAATCAACACAAACTTCCTCAACTGATCTCTGAATACTCTATTCATACAGGACTAGAAAGTGGCGGGGGCATTAGTCAACCCAAAGGGCATGACTAAGAACTCAAAATGTCTGTAGTGGCATCTAAAAGTTGTCTTCTCCACATCCACCTCTCTAACCCGTATCTGATGCTAGCCGGATCTCAAATCAATCTTAGATAAGTAGCATGCATCATGTAATTCATCAATAAGCTCATCGATGCGCGAAATAGGGTATCGATTTTTTATTGTCTTCTTGTTTAGCTCCCTATAATCAATGCACATCCTCATTGTACCATCCTTCTTCTTCACTAATACTACTGAAGAAGTGAAAGGACTCTTGCTTGGCCGTATGTGCCCCATGTCAATCAACTCCTTGATTGCCTTTTCTATTTCATCCTTATATCTCTTTGGATGGCGGTAGGGTGTGATGATGACTAGCTTAGCCCCTTCCTCTAACTCAATAACATGCTTGATTCCCCTATCTAGGGGTCTCCTTGGAGGTATCTCACCAAACACCTTAGTATGTTTGGTTATTATTTTTTGTACATCAGGTGGATACTCATGTTTATGCTGCTCTGTCACCTCAAGCATTACTCTGAACTCTGTTGTCCACTGCACCTGGTTGTGTCTGAAGAAACTCTGCATCTGCTTGAGTGACACCACTCATAGTCTCCCATCTAACAAACCTCTGAGTACTATCTTCTTTCCATTTGCCTCAAACCTCATTTCCATTTTCTTGAGGTTAAATGTAAACTCTTCCAGAGATTTCATCCAATTCATCCCAAGCACCATATCCTAATCACCAATGTTGACTACAAAGAAATCTCCCACCATGTCATAATCTCCCAAATGAAGATGCAAGTTGGAGATTTTCTTGGTACAATCAGTTTTGAAGCCATGAGAAACCATCACCTTAAATCCCCTATGCTCCTCTATATGTAGCCCTCTGCATGACACAAACTTCTCATCAATGAAGTTATGTGTTGCCCCTGTATCAATGAGTGCCACAAATCTCTGTCCATCCAAAGTTCCCCTAACTCTAAAAGTGATGGCCTCCTGTATAGTGGATAGCTGAGCTATCGTGCTATCACTACGTGCTTCCTCATGTGAAGAATTATCATCATTTCCATCTGATTCTGATGATTGCTCTGAATCTCCATCCACTGACTCTTCGGCTGAAAAGTACTCCATCTACTTAGCTTTTGCTTTCAATGGACACTTATGTGACAAATCCCAAGGCTCCCTGCAATGAAAACAAAGCTTCTTCTTCCTAAGATCATTAAGTGTCTCATTTTCCAACCTCTTGCTTTCCTCCTTAGGTGGCTAAGTCTCTCTATGAAAAGGTTTACTGTCCTTATCTTTCCTTGAAGGGAAACTCTTTGCTTGGAATTTATTTTTAGAAGCTGAAGAGGAATCCATGTCATGAGCTTTCTTAATGGCTTCCTGCAAAGTGGGAGGGTTGAAAACTTTAATCCACCCTCTCAACGGATCAGCTAACCCATCCATAAATAGAACCAGTATCCTCCGTTTAGATACATCTGTTACTAACACTGCAAGTTTCTGAAATTCTAAAATGTATATTTCCAATGATCCCTATTGTTTAAGCTAAGCTAACTCCTTGAAATGGAGTTCTAGATCCTTCCTATCAAAACGTTCAATCAATCTCTCTGTAAACTCCACATATGAGGTAATGTGTGCATGACCCATAGTGACCATACCATGATGCCACCACTCGTGTGCTAACCCATCCAGATGAATTGTTGCATACTTAATAGCTTCTTCCTCAGGCATAGGGTTCAATTGAAAGTATGTTTCAAGCTTTTGAACCCAAGCTCTTGCTGTAGACTTCCCCGAGCCATCATAATATGGTAACTAAAGTTTCCCTACTTTCTTCCGTAGCTCATAGCTCTGGTTCCTGTCATGTCCATGTGGCATATGTTTTATCTGCACATCCATATACTCCCTAAAGGTAATTGCAACAGTAAAATCTGGACCTTTGGCTTCGCAATCTCTCCTCAACTAGTCATGTATATCAGTGATCTGGGGCTCTGGTACAGGTTGCTCTGGGACTCTAGGAGGAAATGTGAGAATCATGGTCCTTGAACTCACTATCCTAGCTTGCTAGGGTGCATGACCGAAATTGTTCCCAACTTGTTCACCTCCATTATGTGTCCCATCCTGATTATTCCCATTTTGATTGTTACCATTTTGATTATTACCATTTTGATTATTTCCTCCACCCATGTTAGCGTTCAACCCCATTTGACAAGCCATCATCTGCATCATAAGCTCCATTCTCTGATTTTGTTCATGTGCCCTATGTTCTGCTAATTGTTGTCCTTGTGCCAAGGTCTCTAATAACTGTAAGAATCTTTCCTCTCTAGGATCCCGAGCATTCCTATCTCCCATATTGCCAATAACCTATTCACTTGTATCAATATGATCCTCTAGATTTCCCTGTTCCTCTTGTCCTATGTTTAGACGATCCCTAGTTCTTCTTAAATTATAGTGATGAGTTAAAGGTTGAACACTCCAATCTATCATATCACCACCTGTTCATTGTGTTTGTACCCACTAGGATGGCAGGATAAACAAGCTCAGATACCACTGTAACAACCTGCCTTGTTCTGTTATTTTTTAATATTTATTTCTTTGTGTAATTTTGTCAAACAATTGTCTTGCAACCAAATTTTTTATAGTTTTCAGCTTGATGTTGATCAATGGTTTCTCAAGATTTTTTGTGTTTCATATGAGATGCAAATAGGAGGCAACATAGAACCATATGCAACTAATAACAATGACCATTCATTTATTTCTTGTTTCAGATTATCAGGAAATTACAACTACCATAACAATAATATTTTCTCAATAAACTCAACACATTATATCAACTATAAAGTTCAATGATGGTTCATACCCATTGCAGTTACAGCAGTGTTAATAGTTCTGAAATTGCTACAATAACTCGCAGCTACAGTGATCCGGACTGTGACAGTAACTTGTTGCTACAATAACTCGCTGCTACAGTACTGTGCTACAGTGATTCGAGCTACTACAGTAATATGTTGCTTCAGTACCGTGCTACAATGATTTAGGCTACTACAGTAACTCACTGCTACAGTGATTCGGATTGCTACAGTAACTCATTGCTACAGTGATTCCAACTACTACAGGAACTTGCTGCTATAGTAACTCGCTGCTACAATGATTCTAACTGCTACAATAACTCGCTACTATAGTACCACGTGACATGAGCTTGTTGTTACCATGTTGAATCTCAAGACCATATCTTTCAATGGCGTCAAGATTTCCAGCTTGAAGGGATTTCGTCCTTCAAACTATTGAGATATAATCTCCAGAATATTACCCAATTTCTTTGATATTTCCAAGCCTGCTTAAAAAAAGCTCTTCCATTTCTTTTATAGTGTTCTCACAAGAGCTCCATCCTTTGTTTTCTCAATGTGGGATAAAACATAACTCCCTTTATGTAACTTATGTCTCCAATGTGTTATAAAATAAAAGGGGACTCTTTTAATTTAAATATTTCTCACAAACTATAGTCTATGCATTAATAAAGTTAAATATTTAAATTTAACTTAATAAAATAGCTTTATCAATGCATAACAAATCTTATCAATGATAAACAAGTCTTCATGTCGATTTTAAACAATTACCATTGACATACCGTTGCCACTAGATGTCCACCCATGTCCAAGATGACTTACTATAAATAGTAAGTATGCCCAAAGTCGCCTCAAAACCCTTAGAAAGACCTGCAATTGAAACTATCTAGGTCAAATGGCCTCTAAGCCCCTTTAATGTCCTAGTTAGCCTATGGGACCGTAGGGAAATAGGCTAACAACAACATCATGCTATGAATGCTAAAAAGGGACATTACAACCTCTTCCCAAAAGGACAAATCCATGGACCTGGATTGTATCATACAATTAACCATCTCCAAAAGTGTTCTATTCTTTCTCTCTGCCACACCATTCTGCTAAGGGGTGTAAGGCACTGAAGACTGATGTTGAAGACCATGTTTAGAGAAAAAATCCCTAAAAGCTTGGTTCAAATACTCCCCCCCATTATCTGTGTGTATCTAGCAAATAAAAAGACTAGATTTCTTCTCCACAAATGTCTTGAAGACTCAAAATGAATTAAAGACATCAGACTTGTACTTCAAAAAGTACACCCATGTGTGCCTAAAGAAGTCATCAATGAAAGTAAGCAAATATCTGGCACCAAAAAAAAGGAGTGGGAAATGACATGAGGTCACTATAAATCAACTCCAATGGTGCCAAAGCACGAGTAGTTCGTCCATGTGGAAAAGGATCCCTATGTTGTTTGCCAAGAGCACAACCCTAACAAACACCATCTGTGTAGGATATCTAGGGAAGCCCAAGAACAAATGCTTGTGTGCTCATCTACTGAAGATTTCTGTAATTGACATGGCCCAAATGCTGATGACAAAGTCTGCTTAGTGAATTTTCATGTGCTACAAGACCCATTAGAAGACTCAAATCCATCAAATCTATATAGGCTAGATGCATAGTCAACACTCCCAGTAGCCACAATCAACTCAGAATCATGTAAGTCCCGAATAACCACATCATGTGGTGAGAACTCAACTGTCTTACTAGAGCCCGAGTGGAAAATCTAATAAATAGACAATAGGTTCATCGAGATGTCAGGGGCAAAAAGAACATCCTGAAGAGAACTCCCAGCTAAAGCAACAAAACATGAATCCAAGACTAAAAGATGTGATGAGTTTCCAATAGCAATTTGTGAAGTCATACAAGGAGCAAGTGAGGTGATCAACTATTGAGTGTGAGTCATATGGTGAGAGGCACCAAAATCAAAAATCTAGGTAGGCCCAAAAGTCATAGTCTGTGCAGTAAGAGTGTCACCTTTCTCTACAAGGGGGGATGAAGACTTAGGAGCAGAAATGTGATGCTCTTGCATGGATTCCTCTAAACGCTCCAAACATTTCCAACACCTAGAACCAGGATGTCCATCCTTTCCACAAAAATTGCAGGTCTCAACTAATTTCTTCTTAGTTTTGGAGGAAGACTCAGTAGACTTCAAAGAAGATTTACCCTTGGAAGGGTTAGTTGGAGGTTTGGGATTAGTTTTTGGTATATCTTTCTTCGGTTTAGCTTTCAATTTTGGTTCCCCTAAGAAGACTGAGCAACCAATGCTTGGCTAGAAGAGCTAGAAGCATCCACCTATTGGATCTTTGCTTGTTCCTATGTCAACCGATCATAGAATTCCTGAAAAGAAGGTATTTGATGTTTGTTACCCAAAGAATCCATAGTGGAGTAGAAAGTGGAAGAAAAGATTTGATATTGTCCTCGCAACTTTGATAGTATCAAAAAAACACACTCATCATTTGTCTTATTTTTCTCACATCATTGCAAAACTGAATGCAAAGATTTCAACTTCATCAAGAAGTCCTAAATGGTGGGAAAGTTGGTAGGTGTCAAAGAAGTCAGCTCTACATCAATCTGTAGTGTCCAAAACTCATTCATTGTGCTAAACAAGTTGTAAAACTTGGTCCAAATAGCCCAATGAGTGGTCAAACCATTCAGGTGAAATCGGAGACTATTAGAGATGTTCAATGCAATCAAGTCCATGGCTTCACCCATTTTGTTTCTATCTTGAAGAACCTCAAATGGGCGTTGTAAGATAGGTTGATTTTCATCCAGACATGACCATAAGCCATGTGACATAAGAAGTTGAGTCATGTGTGCTTTCCGATTGTGGTAGTTGTGTGGTGTCAAGTAGGCCATAGAGGGGTCCGACACTGAGAGAAGAATAAAAAAGTATAAGGGTCATTTTTTAATTAAATTATAGAAATAAAAATGGACCCTCCCCACAATGTATAACTTTATCCCTCATAAACCAAAGAAACAACTAAGTAAAGCACAAAAATTGAGAAGAAAACCTGGATGCTAGATGTACAGAGGGAGGAAACTGAAGCCTCTACTTCAATGCCAAAAATAAGAGCTCAAATGGTCGAGTCATAAAATGAACTAGCATCATCATCTTTAGCTTAGAACCAGCTTTTTAGCGCTTCCTTAAAATTCAAAAACAAACACTATATGCAAAAGATATGGTTGAAAAACCAACTACCCCTCCATAGAATGAGTTCTCTAGGAAATTACTAAGACTAGAAAAAAATTTGAAGGTTGTATGGCCATTAAATGGTCGACCATCAGAAAAATTTCTGGTCGCTAGAAAAACAACCCTATCAAAAAAAAATTTGGTGACGGAATGATGATGTCACCATCAGAAAACTAATGTCACCTCACGGAAAATGATGTCACCAACGGCAGTGATGGCAGCCCGGTAGCGACAGCTACCGGGCGGCAAAGCGATGGTGTCAGTAGTCGTCGAGCAGAGCTACACCGGTGATAGTGGTGGGCTAGCGGCAGCAAAAGCAGAGCCAAGCCACAATGGCACGCCGGTAGGGGTGAGGCGCAGGCCAGGCATAGGGTACACGCCAGTGATGCGTGAGTGGCATGTTGGCGGCCGTCGAGCAAAGCTCTTTAATAACATTTTTAAAATGTTTTTTTAAATTTTTTTCATTCGTATGGCTTCAAGAGGCCCAAAAAAATTAGAGGCTACTATGGCCAAAATTGACAAATTTTATATGAATTTTGACTATGCTAGGCCTTCTAAGAATAATGGCAACATTCGTTTTTGGCCAAAGTGCACCATAAAAAGGAACCTCCACCAGATTGAAGAGAAAAAATTACAAGAAGCTAGGTTTTCCGTCTTCGAATCACAGCTTCAAGATCTCCAAACCAAGCAGCAACAAGGAAGCTCTGGTACCATGTCGAAGTTGAGAAAAATCAACTTCATAGTTTGCCAAGAACACCTACATGTAAATAACTTGTTCCTAAAAGGAAACCAAAGAGGAAAAAAGCGCAGTTTGGAAATCTCAACGGAGTGAGAGCAAAATGTATTCCAAGATAATTAAAAAGAAAATACAAGAGTTCAACCTTAAAGGTGAACAAAACCCTAAAAAGGGAAAGGAAACTAGGTTGCACATTATAATTATATACACCTAAGAGACAGCTTAAGTAAACTAGAGTAATAGACAACTTAATTAATTAAATCAAGATGATCTAATTAATACGCATAAATAAATAATTACTCTAACACTAATGTATGCTCATTTATATGTATTAGCACACTTTAATATTGCACCTCCATCCTTCTTGTGACACTTGCAGAAAGCTAACCATCAATCCATGTCATCTCTTACATTTAAGACAAACCATCCATTTTACATTGAATACCAATCATTGATTTTCCACACCAAAAGTCAACAAATTGAGGCATTTTCTCTCATTTTAGGAACCTTCTTCATATCCTCTTGTTGTCCATGTAATCTCTCAATCCATCATAATGCCAATATCATATTGGTGGTTTGTGAAGAAACAAACAACAAACAACAACATAATAGGAGAAAATAAAGTGGCGAAAGGTGTCTACTTTATTTCAATCCTTGAGATGAGAAGGTAAGAAGCAAGGAAAATGTTGTATTTTATTTATCTTATCTTTCATCCATCAACTTTGTTTTGGAAAGTCTAATAGGACCCACATATTAATTACTAATTTCAATTTAGAGTTTGTGTGTTAATTTCACATTACAAGTTCTAGATATTTGCATGTACCTATACTTTGAAACATACACTATATGACACATACACATGATTTGGAACCTACACCTTGGTTGGAACTAGAAATTGTGGTTATAGGGTTTTATGTTCAATTATTTTCTAGTGCTAACCCCATTTTCTATTTATTTTTTCTTTGTTAATTTTAGAAATACTTTCAAGTTAAGAAACATTTTATTTTGCAAAGTTTGACAAGTTTTTTTGTAGGTATAGTTCACTATTTTGGGGATTTCTATACTCTACCATTTGCATTGATTAGTGCATCCACTTCTAAATTAATTCATTTTTCCTAATAATTGTTGGTAATATCTATTGCTTAATTTTCTGAAGTGGTCAATGGGGGATGATTGTTGTTTCCACTTTGCTTTTGTCCCACATTAAGAACTTTAGTTTGTTCCATATAATATTCATGTTAAAAACCATTAGGGAATGTTACAATAGACTTGGTCATGCTAAGTATTATGAGTACCAAATTTTGTGTGCCCGTGATCTATTTAACCCAATGTCTTTCATTAGAATCTCTCTCTCTCTCTCTCTCTCTCTCTCTCTCTCTCTCTCTCTCTCTCTCTCTCTCTCTCCCCTCCCTCCCTCCCTCCCTCCCTCCCTCTCTCTCTCTCTCTCCCTCCCTCCCTCCCTCCCTCCCTCCCCCTCTCTCTCTCTCTCTCTCTCTCTCTCTCTCTCTCTCTCTCTCTCTCTCTCTCTCTCTCTCTCTCTCTCTCTCTCTCTCACACACACACACATACATTCCTCTCTAATTATTTATCACCATCTCTACCTCCTTACCCATATTTCTCTCTTGTGAGGTTTCTCTATCATTTTATTATTTTCCTTAACTCTTTACCTTTTCCCTCTCTAGGTCACTCAATCACTCATTTTTTACCTCTCCCTCCCTCCCTCCCTCCCTCCCTTCCCATCCATCTCTTTCTCTTTATTACTCTTTGTACCTCCATATCCAAATCATGACCTATCTTCCCTTTTATAGGGTTTAGATGATAAGGTTATTTTGTATCTCGTCGTCTCTCTCCCTCCCCTATTTATGTCATCAACGCTTTCTCCATATAATATTGTATAAGGTTTAAGGTATAGATTTTAGGAAATAGGCTATCACATTCAAGAGACATAAGAAAGGAGGAGATGGATAGGTGAGGTGAGAGAGATAAGAGAATGAGAGAGTTAATTAAGGGATATTAGCAAGGAGGGTTGAGAGGGAGGGGTTGGAAAATTAAAGTTACAATTAAAATAGTAAACAAAAAGAAATACCAACCTAATAAGAAAACCATTAGTAAACTTCTATTAGGTAGAAAAGAATATTTAGAGGATGTATGAATTAGTACAAGTTGATTTCATCTTTTATTAACATTAATTTTTGTGAATACTTTATGTAAGTATCACAATCAATATCACACCCAAATCATTAGGATAACATTTGGACTATAATTTATTACTACAATAGCTTAGAAATTAGTAAACCAAATCACACACCACCACATATGAACACTAGATGCAGGAAAAACCCTAAATAGAAAAATCATGATGAAATAGATGCTTGGATCTACAATCCAAATCAAGACTCACAAACTAATAGAGAACTTACAATATAAACTGGGCACTGACCTATCATAGAAAAAATCCCCAATTGAATTTATAGGCATTGCCTCTATGGGACACCGATCATCTAAACCTAGATGTGAGCAACAACTCAACATGTGAGAAACCAATCTCACTAAATTACAAGAGATGTGAATCGAGAACTTCCAAGACTACATATACATATTACTTTTAATCTAATAAACTTCACAACTCCTTCACATGGCATATATAGTATTCAATAATGATTGATATAAATATCATATTATCATCACACATCTTTCATTAGACTTGAGCATAAGCACACGAACTTCCTCTCTAAGAACAAACCAAGATTAACTATGTATATGAATTACAATGATATTTACATTCTCATGTTAGATATAACATTATTAATGAATCTACAAGTTGTTGTGGTTCTACAACGCACGCCCCATTTCTCTTAGAAATGGGGACCCCCTAGTAAATTTTTTGTCTCCCAGACCCCTAGTCCAAGGCTTGGGTCATTTTGTCTCTTCCCAAGTCAGGGTCAAGCCTCAGTCTTTGACTGATAAAACTTGGGGTATCAGAACTGGAAAAATTGGAAAATTTTAAGAAGTGTTAGTGCATAAATGCGTACTAGTGCACTAGCACACCTTGTCTCAATGCGCAAGTGCATACTTATCTCCCTCCCGAGGTGCACACATATACAGGTGTGCACCCTAGGTCAGAGTCTATATAAACTTGGTACCCCTCCTTTTCCCCTCACTTTTCTCTGCACTCCTTAATCAACCACACCTCTGTACCCTTGCATTGTGCGCTCATTCGCTTGCAACCTACACAAAGTATCAAGGTTAGAACAGACACCAAAAGGAAACCTAAAAATTGGTGTCCATAGTGAACCAAGATTTTGAGTAGATGGATGAGGTACATACATGAGCAAAAGACCTACATATTTTGACATCAATAAAAGGTCAAAGGTATCGTATACTCATGAATGTATATATAGCAAAAGAGCTTGATAAGATCAATGATTTGATAGAGAAGATAGTTGCCAGTAATAAAGTCATTGAGGGACTACATGAGGATATTCAGAGATTAAGAGACTAGACTCAAGAGCATATTTTGGAAGCAGAGAGGTATTACAACGTTGTTTGTCTTGACATTTTTGAAGATGAGTCAAAAACTAGCCTCAATTCAATGCAATCCAACAATTCTAGAGAAATTTCAAGGATGCTTCATCAAATGAAGATATCAGGCAAGCATTTAAGATTGAAGAGGAGTTATTGGAACTACACACTAAACTTGAGGATTTTGCAGAAACTTGTATGGAGGTTAGCAATTATTGGCAAATAGTTAAAGATAAATATGGAGCTTTAGATTTTCTAGAAGCTACCTAATTAATGGAGATCATAGATAAATTCAAGAGAAAAAATCTGGACATTTCTTTGAGATAAGGAAGGAAAAAACCCAAATGTTAGAAGTTTAATTTTGACACTTAGAAAATTTTTGGATTTTTAGAACCTGTCATCAAGGTGCACAGGTGCACAAGTGTGCTATTCCCAAAGGTGAACCAAAAATTTTGAAGTTATAGTTCACCAATAGTTAACTTTCAATTCCTAATTTAAAGCATTCCATGCACCAAAAATACATTTTGACGGCAGTTTAACTCCTAGAAACACCCAGAGATGGTCAAGCTTCCATTTTTAGAACTTTCGATGACTCTCAGATCCTCTTGAAGCTTGCTTCTTCTTATCTCCTTCTTATTGTATTATTTTAAGTCATTTAAAGGCTCATGCACCCATTAAATGATATAAACAAGGGTGAAGACCTACTTAGTACCATTTAGAGAGTCAGTTTGTATATAATTACATTTATTTTATTATTTTTTAGCATGTGTTTGCATTTTAAGAGATCTCATACTCAAAACAAAAATAAGAGATGTTTTCTTATAAATACATGGATGTAATATGTACTCTAGGCCGTTATTTTGATGCAATAATATATGCTATTGGTGCTCTCATCCTAAGTGTAGTTATTGTTGTCAGACTATGTTATTTGTGTGAATGCATTGATTAAATAGCCAGTCATTTTGTTGTGTTGATTTGATTGTGAGATCTTTTAGTCTGGTGTTTTCCTTGTGTTAATGAATTTCATTGACGTACTAAGTTGGGAAAAAGATCACCTTATTGTTCTTGCATAGTTCTTGTCTTGCATGAGTGCACTTTTCGTGGCCTTGCAATTTTATGAGAAGTAAAACATCTTTTAGTTATTATTGAGTTCCCATCGACAATTGCATCGGTGGAATTAAGGAAGAATTGCTCTTCTTTTTATTGATTTCCTACCTGATCTTTTCTAAGATTTAACTCGCAGACATGTTGTTACCATGGTTAATGTCTGTTAGAAATTTATCTTTCAAGTTATTTTCTTTAATTTCTAATTACCTTATCTTTGTTTTTTCTTTCAAACACTTGGTTAAAATAAGAATTCATTAGTTACATTGATAAATTGCATTCATCAGAAAACAAAAAATACCAAAAATATATCTCTTTTGTGGTTACTTTTCAAATAGTAGATCAAACATCTTGTCTGAAATTGGTTGGAGCTAACAAAGGTCTCCTCGTGAACATGCACATTTACCTTTAATTGAGCATATTCCAGTAGGTCACTAGATCACCTGGAACCTTGGAGTTGATCCTAGATTAGCTTTTCAAGAGAGGATTTTGAAAGGATTCTTGTCGTTAAGTATCATACAAAACAAAAACTCAATACAATTTTATGACAAGGATAAACCCAAATCAAATGTGTAACAAATTAGGTCCAATAGCCCATACATTTCTTCTAAAAAATGTTAGCATACACAATAACCAATGTACACTCATCTAGTCAAACTGATCATCCACATTTTAAATGATCGTCCACATTTTATCTTTAGTGGATGACATTGAAATCCTCAAGGGAATCAATCTAAAATGTCAACCTAGTTGGCCAATTCAAATAGTGAGCAATCTATCATTAATAAGTTTATGTTTGATAGAGATTAATTTGTATTTAATTTAAAATTTCATACAATATGATGTTACAAATATACTTTAACTAGTCTTACCAATATATCTTAACATTGCACTTTTTAAACTCAAATTACCAAACATGGGCATGATAGTAATTGCACTATTTTGAATTCCTTAGCATTAAAGATTGAAATACCCAACCCTTTTGGCATCAACGATTACCTTTTCCCACATTCTTCACCTATATTGAGAAAATGACTCAATGGACTTGTTGAAATTACTGAAATTTAAGAAATGAGTTTCAAATGAGAGAGAAAAATAGAATATTTACAAGACTAATATGGTTTTGCACTAGTTCCCTAGAGCTTACTAGGTGTGAATTTTAAAATAATTTAAAATAGGACAATCATGAAATATATGACTATCTATCCTTTCATAATTTTTTATGAACAATATGGTGGAAAGGGACAAGGGATAAGATGGGATATTATTCATAATACAACGGCCATAAGAAATTTCAATAGAGGAATTACTACAATAATTACATACTATAGAATATAGCACCACAAATCATGGATAACACCTACCCAATAATTATCCTTAATTGAGAGCCATGAATACCATAAAAATATAGAGGATAATGTTAGCATGAATGTTGATGATACTACATTGGGGGAGTATCCTAAGCATTGAAGAGTATTGATATGTTCCATTCATGATTGTATTTTTCATTGATGTCAACATAGCAGTAATTTTGTTAAGACTAGAAGGATAGTAGTCAATAATCTTAATATGCATAGAAGCTAAGAAAGTTCTAGATGATGCACACTGGAGGACATGTTCCTGAGGTTTTCTTGATGATGTGGTTAAAAGTACTAAGTTTTATTCGATGTTGTACAAAAGTTACACTTGATTTACTGGAAGTAGTGCAAAAATAGAGCATCTATTTGGCAGTTTTTGATGTTTGCATTATATCTTTTTAAAGCCAAGATATAATGAGGTGATGCGCAGTTAGCCAAAGATAGAAGATAGTCAGGTGATGACATCAGCATGTGTTCAAGACATAGTCTCACATGTGTAAATTTTTGTATAGACTGTGAGCCGACAGTGCTATTGTAATTGTGAATTAATTAACTGTCTTATTTTAATTAATTGAGAAAGCCTCAAGGCCGACTCAAGGAATTATCATGAAGATACAGTATAAAGGAAATTTGTTTTCCTTGATTTTGAAGAGGACTTGGATTAGAGGATCAAGTGGAATGCAAAGTATTAGTGCACAGTGCAAGAAGGAGCAGAATGCTTACTAAATGCGTGTAACAAATCCAAGGGATCATTGGATGCACAATATGAGATCTAGTTACAAGATCTGAAGGAGTAGGAGTTCGGTTGACAAGATAGAGATAGAGGAAGTACATTTCAATTATATTATTATGCAAGGAATAATACAGAGATCATTTGGACAATGGGTTCTTTGATCTTAACCTTGAATTTGTTTGGGCAGTGGGTCCAGTTGTCTTCCACAACTCCTAATAGGGTTGGAATATCCTAACAGGGATTCAAAGTCTCCTAACAGGGACTCATATGTATTGAATGTCATAACAGACTCCTAATAGGATCTATCCTTTAACAAGGAATATTTATATTAGTACATCATCTTGTGGGTGCCATCCCCACTAGGGTTTTCCCTCTGCTCGAGGGTTTCCCTAGTTAACATATCCAGTGTTAATTGTGTATGAGTATCTTGTTGTGGTTTCATTTTATATTACTCACATGGTTAAGTTTGTTTAAGGTTAATGTTTGTGATTATAGTTGTATAATTGATTCACCTCCCCTCCACCCCACCACCCCCTCGCTCTTAGTTATATCATTGGACTATATATTCTAACTGATAATGTGTAAAATGTTAAGGCTAATAGAAAAGTAGAAGAGAAAAGAGAGTTTTTACACTAAATATAGTGAAGATGGCTAGTGTACAAACAATTGGGGGAAAAAAGATATATCTAGATTATATGGTGATTCTATACATGATTATTTTAGTTTTCTAATATCATAACAATATTATAAACTTAACCAATATATAAATATAAGATAAATGTCTAGGAAAATTGCGCCACAAGGGGTCAAAGTCATGATGGAAGTTCCACATAAAAATCTATATAGTGTTGGATGATGCTTATAAAAAAAATGTATAAAGAAGAGGAAAGGGGTTGACTTTCTTTAATCAAAGAGAAATAGTTAGTGGATTATCAAGAGAGGAAAAATAGAAAATGAAGGTTTTAGTGGAATATGGAATCGAGAATATGGTTGTGATGGAGAGAATGGAAAGAACAAATAATGCCAAAGGAAAATATGTTGTAGAGTATTCATAAGATGATAACAAGAACCATTCCCTACTAAGAAAATACATGACCTAGGGGTTGAGGAATCCAATTAGATTATTATATAAGATAATAGAAAAGAGGAATAATATAAGGATTGTTTTTTAGGAAAATGAACCCTACCTATTAAATTAATTATCCAACCTTGCAAAGGAAGAAATTATATTAGAAATACCAAAAAAATCATACTATTATTATAAGACCAAAATTAGTGACTTAAAACCACTATTTTAAAATGTTCTATGAACTTTTAGAACATTAATAACCAAAATATTATTGAGCCCCATATTCGTGTAAAATCGTTTTATAATATCATAGTTAATCTAGGAGCACATATAGGCATCATTCCAAAAAATATTTAAATATATATATATAATTATATCATGTAATATACTCTTGTCCTATAAACTAGTCTCAGCAACTCAATACTTTTTTTGTCCTCTTACTGTGCCTCTACCACACCAAAACACTTCCTAGATCTCAATACTAGATCTGCAAACTTGCATTACAATGACCCCTTTGATTGCTTACTCACATTTACCAAATCACTGATTACTTACTTCTTGCACACTACTCATGTTACATAGCAAGGAAAATAACTTTCCTTTATACTAACTCCTCAAAATAATTCATTAAGTCAGCCTTGATGCTTTCCCAATTAATTACAATATAACCTCATTAAGATAACACATTACATTACATCTCTTTTATAATTACAAAATATTGTCAGCTCAAAGTCTTCACAACTTCTCACATGTATGACCTTGGACTTTGTGCACTCACTAACATCATCGCTAGGTTTTTTCTATCTCTCTCTAACTTCTTTCATCCAAATTCTATCCATACTAGGGGATATAATCCAAACACTAGAACCACTTCTCAAGTACTCGATCCACAAACTATCTTCTGTAAATCATAAATAACTGCTACCATTCTTCAAATTTTTGCATGCACACTTGACCACTAAATCAAGACACATAGATCATGTCCCCAACTACTCTTCACCTAATATTTTGTATGCAATTTGTAAAACCTCAATCATTGTGTGCTACTCTTCCAATATTATTGATATGTTGACATCAATGAGAAACATACTCATGAATGCAACACACAATCATGCTAAATGTCTCTTCATTCCTCCAACAATTCTAGAATACTCCCCCATAAGAATATCATCAACATTTATGCTAACAATGTCCCCCTTTGGCATTGATGGTGACATAGATGAAAAACATCCAAGTTCCAAGAATACCAAACATATTGCTCTTCTTTTACTACTCTCATCTTTCCAAATCCCCTTCGTCAATCAAATCTTAAACTCTTAGCAACAACTCCTTATCCCACATTGATAAAGTTATCTTCTCCCCATTTACATCAAATACGATTACTCTATTCTTCATAAATATCTTCATTCATGTGCACTCTCTCCCTCATAATTCTAACTTTTTCTTCATAACTCTCCCCCATTCTTAGGAGAATTTTTTCATGCACTCTATCTCCCTCATCGAAATCAATGACAAAGGCATCATTATGTCAATCATCTACTCAAATTTCTTCAACCATCTCAAGTTTCCAAAGACAATGTTCAATAGAAACTACTAAGAGTCCTTCATGACTCTGCTTAATCACATATACTCTCCCATAGAGGAAGCATCAACATTCAATCTAGATAAACAATAGTGCTATGTACCATTGGACTAATGCAATCTTTGCATCATCTACTCTAAAGTAGGAAGGGACATAACCCTAAGTATACCCCTCAAATATTCAAATGTATCCTTAGGTAAAGGCTTTGTAAATATATCTGCAATCTCCTCTTTTGTATTAACATAATTTGATATGATTTCTTTCTTTGTGACTTTCTCTCTCTGAACATGATACTTAATCGATATGTGTTTTGTCTTAGAATGTAATATAAGATTCTTAGATGTACTCACTATACTTGTGTTATCACAATGTATGATAACAGGTTCTAAAAACCCTATTATGATATCTTCCAACATATGTTTCATTCACATGATCTAATTGCAATTGTTTGTTGTTGTTACATACTCTACTTTTGATGTACTCTATGAAATATGATCTTGTTTCTTTCTTAGCCAAGAAACCAATCTTCCTCCAAGTAAAAAACCCACCACTTGTACTCTTTCTATCATTCATATTGCATGCCCAGTCCACATCAATATATACACATAAAGTAAAGTCATTTGATCTATCATACCACAACCTAGAACTAGTTTTACCCTTCAAATATTTGAATGTCATTTTACTGTTGCATAGTGTGACTCCTTAGGATCCTCTTAAAATATTTCTACTATACCAACTAAATTTTATATTCCTGGTCTTGTATGAGTTAGATATTGCAAACCTCAATTCATGGATCTATATTTCTTCTTCTCAACTATAGGTGTGTCATCTTTGCTAGATAACTTGTGACCAGATAGCATAGGTGTATCAACAGGCTTACAAATTTCCAAAACAAATATCTTCAATAAGTCTTTCAAATACTTAGTCTATGATAGGAAAATACCATCACTTTTATGCACAATATGTAAACCCAAGAAATGTTTTATTTCACCAATCATGCTCATCTCAAATTCATCCTTCATTTCATCAACAAATTTCTCATTGTCTTCATCATCACCTCCAAAGATTATATCATCCACAAATATCACAATAATCAGTAAACTATGCTCAATTTCTTTCATATATAAGTTGCTATCTGTAGTACATTTAGCAAATCCCTTTTTTTTTTAAATACTTATCTAACTTTGCATACCAAGTTTTGGGTGCTTTCTTTAGTTCATACAATGCTTTCTTCAACTTTCATACCATATCTCCTTATTTTGTCAAAGGAAAACCTTTAGGCTACTCAATGTAGACTTCTTTATGTTCTCAATTTAGAAATGGTGATTTCATATTTATCTGATACACTTTGAACTTCTTATTTGTTGCATAAGCCAAGAACATTCTTACTGCTTCAATTTTGGAAATAGTTGCAAATACTTCTTCATATTTTATACCTTATTTCTATGAATATCTCTTGCATACCAATCTAATTTTGTTTCTCACAACCTCACCTTGTTCATTCATTTTATTCTTAAAAACCCACTTAGTTCCTATAACATTTTTGTCATTTGGTCTAGGGACCAATTCCCATGTCTCATTCTTCACAATCTGATATAGTTCTTCCTTTATTGCTTGAATCCAATGATCATCTTTACATGCTTCATCTGCACTATTTGGTTCAACTTGAAAAATCAAAAATAATTCTTCATGTACTCTATTTATTTGTATAACTCCTTAGTCTTTTCTTTCAATAATCTGATCAGTAGGGTGATTCTTTATCAAAATCTTGTTTGGTGTGGATGTCATTGTCTCAACTCTTACTTATGGTCTAGGCTCAAATCTTGGTTCCTCTCTCTATTCAACAAATTGAAATTCAATCTACAAATTATTTATAGTCTCATAAAAAGTCTAAACGTTTTATTAGATAAGCTTAAGATTAGTCTCTTCATCATTAGAATTATAATCAAACATTTTCTCTTGAACTCCAAACTTTTCATCTATTTTTACATTTGCATTCTCAACAATAGTATTATTCCTTTGATTAATAAAATCTATAATATTTGATTTTGAAGGAATAACCAAAGAACATGTTGGAATTATTTAGAATAACTAAGAGGGAAGTGAATTAGTTATCCAAGGTCCAAATGTACAAATAAAACTTTTCATTACGTAATAGATTCATATCCATTAAACCATAACATGCATCCATCCATTAGATCATACAATACCTTAACTTAGTAGGTCACTGTCCTAGGTCAAAATAACTTTGTAGAATTGTAAACATGAAATGCTACAAACTCATTCACACAATTTGACACAAGGTTTTTGCATGGAAACCCAAATTAGAAAAAACTACCAATAACATGCTACCCAATTTCACTCTTCTGAAGTGGTGCCCTATAAAAGGCCAACCCTATTAAAGTTTACAATACACGTTAATGTAACCTTGTTAAAGGATTTCAATCACCCTATTAGGATTGATCCTTGTTAGAGGAATTTAGGACATTCCATTATAATGTCACTCAGTTAAAGGATTTACAAATGACTATTAGGTCAACCTTAATCCAAAGGATTTATCTACATTGGTATAGTTGTTAGACAGTGCAACTCACTTGCAAATTACATATCTCTAGTTCAATCCTCCATTCTATTTGGCATTCATACTCTTCAACTCTAAAAACTTTTTTACCCTTCAAGCATTCAACCTCTTAAGCCTTCTTACTTTGTATGCCAAATTTAGTCTCTTCTGTTTGGCCACTAGATGAAGCAACATCCTAAAATTCTTGTCTTCCTTAGGTTCTCGCACATGAAAACCTTTGCTTCTAGCATGATATCTCTATAAATAGAGAATTTAGATCTTTTGTCGCTTCACCATAATTGTCCATTCTAGGGTTAGGTAAGATTCAATGAATCTACCCACTTTTCTATTTGATTACCTCTAGAAACTTCTTCTAAAATCTTCCTTGAATTCACCTCAAATTGGTTTATCTTGTATTTTGTGCCACCAACTCACCATAGTTATCTTCCACATGCTTCACATAATTTAAGAAATCAAATTACTTAGCTTAGATTTGTCAAGTCTTTGATTTAACACTTTTTGTCATCACTCAGCATCTACATTATTTTGTCACTTGGCAAACACTAGTTCACTCGGCACATACTAAAGTTTATTGATGTTCAACATTAACTAAACTTTACTCGGCTTCCACTATTTTTCATCTTTGCTTGGCACCTATTGATTTTCACTTAACTTCTATTATTTTCTACTTGGCTTGCACTATTTGCTTGCCCAAGCTTAGCAAACACATTTCTTTACTTGATCTTCTTCTAGTCTTTTCTTAAGAAACCTTTCATTATAGAATTTAAGTAGATAAACATTACACTATAGCATCAATGTCTTACTTGGTCTTAGTGATCCCTTTATACACTAAATAACTCAACCTTTCTCTGGGTGCTCTTGTTATCTTCTCTTTTCAAATCATCTTCATCAATCAAACAAATGATAGTGTTCAGACCAAAAAGAAATTGTCTCACCAGAAATTAGCAAGTTTGACATCATTGACAAAATAATGATTTTTTCATTATAGGTTCTACACTTAAAAAAATCTCTTTTCAACAAGAACATACCTTCACTGCTTCTTGCATCAAACTTTCAAATATCATCATCTCTCTTGATATAACACTTTCTTCCAAAAAAATTGAAATTTTCCACTGATGATGCATGTCCAAGCCATAATTCATAAGGTGTTTTGTCTGTAAATTTTTTGATCTCCACTCAGTTCATTGTATACACTATTGTACTAAGTAATTTTCTTCAAAATGTCTTTGATACATTATTCTCAAACATCATAGCTCTTGCTTCTTCTGTTATAGACTTGTTTCTTCTCTTAGCAATAGCATTTTGTTGAGAAGTCTTAGGAGTTGATATCTACCTCTTAATACCATTCATTTCACAAAAAGTATCAAACTCATTCAAGGTGAATTCTCCACTCTATCTGATCTTAAAAATTTAATTTTCAACCAAGACTCATTCTCAACTCTATTCTTAAACAGCTTAAACTTCTCAAATGCTTCAGATGTTTCTCTAAGGAATGCTACCCTCATCATCCTAGTAAACTCATCAACAATATACATGAAGTACCTTTCACCGTAGAATCCTCTTATCTTTATGGGACCACTCAGATTTGTGTGAACAATCTCCAAATTTGTCATTGTAAAAAACTTCTTTCTAGGAAAAGAACTTTTCTTCTATTGAGCCACCACGCATTCATTGCACACAACATCAGTAGGCTTCACAATTTTTGGTAAATCTCTTATAGCAAATGTATTACTTTCTCTCACAATATTATCAAGATTTATATGACAAAACCTTCTATGCCATGACCATCTGCTATAAACTTTATCAACCAAACATGTCATCTCTATAGGATTCAGTTGGAAAACATTATCTTTGGATCTTATACCAATACCAATCATGTTACCATTCTTATGCTTGATGATGCATGTCTTTTATATAAACTATAATTGATATCCCTTATCAACCAATTGTATAAAACTTCTAATGTTATTGTCAATCCATCAACAAAATTGACATCGTATGTGTTAGTTTTTCCATCAAGAGTAATAGATCTTATTCCCTTGATATGATATGTTGCATTGTTACCACTCTAACAATTCCTCCATCACAACTATTGAACTCAAAAAAAATATTCATATCACTAGTCATATGATGTGAACAATCACTATCTATGACCCAATCATCTTTCTTCTCAACCTATGACACTAGGACTTTTCTCTTCTCTGACTTCTTTTTCAGGATTTTCTTCCTTTATAGAAAAAAAATTCCAACTCATCATCACTTTCACTCTTTTCTTCATATTCTCATCATCATTTGCATACAAACATTCTTTAGGCCTTCTAAACTTGAAATTATTCTTATACTTCTTTACTCTCTTAGGACATTTAGAGGCATAATGACCAAACTCATTACGTGTCTAACATTTAAAGATTTTCTTACCATCTGGTTCTCTCTTCACAAGCAAGGTAATTCCTTCTTTAATCTTTTTGTCTTCTTTAGATCTTGATCTACTCCTGCTAGCATAATATCCACTGGTGATTGCACTCCTTGATAAGGAAGGGAAAATACTTAATGTGCTAAAGGAAGTCTCCACTCTAGGAAAATCTCAATACTATTTCAGACTTACTTATGTTTCTTCCAATCTTCCAAGAAGAGTCTCTCTGGGAAATTTCTTAGTAAGAGGTATCGCTTTCTTAATCATTTGTGATGTCTTCTTGAATGTTGGTGTCAAAGTCTTCAAGATCTTCCATATGTTCTCATCCTCATCTTTAGTTCCATTACAAGACTTGATTCCTGCAATACTTTTTGATATTCTGCCAATATAACTTCTTACATATTCATCTTCCATCTTTTTATCCTTTAAAATAAACATATCCAATTTTGCAATATAATTCTCTTACCTTGCTTATCACCTTCAAAAATAGATTCCAAAGCATTCCAAATTTTTATAAGATGATACCAACAATTTTACCTAGTTATACTCATTTTTAGGAAGAGATGACAAAAGTGCTTCTCTAGGAAGCATGTTACACATAAACAAATCTCTTTTAGAATTTGTACATTCTTCAAGTTTGCTTTCTTTCACAATGGTCTTCACATTCTTCATAATCAACCAGAATCTTGGACCTAATCATAGCATATGTGTCTTCATCTTCTCTTTCCAACTATCATAGTTAACTCCATAAACTTAGGACTTTCTTTTCTAAAATGACATGTCATTGATCTCCTTAAGCTATTAAGCTTTTCCTTCAAGGACCTGATGCTCTGATACCAATTGTTAGAAAGTAAATTCCTCTAAGATAACTAAGATGGGGGTTTAATCAATTATCTAATCAATATAACTTTTTATCAACCTTATTAAACTTGTAACATGTGATCAATATAAATAACAACCATAAAAAGATACACATACACAATAACACTAGATTTGTTAACCAGGGAAAACCTCGATGGGGATGGTATCCACAAAATGATATACTAATATAAAAGTTCCTTGTAAGAGGACAGACTATATTAGGAGCCAATGAAATATATTTAGCACATATCAGTCCCTATTAGGAGACTTTGAATCCCTGCTAGGAGATTCTAACCCTGTTAAGAATTTTTCCAACCATTAGGAGTTGTGTTAGCCTTGTTAGGAGTTGTAGAAGGTAGAAGGGCCCACTATCCAAACAACTTCGTGGAAAAGACCACTAAACACACCATCCAACTATTCTATATATTATTCCTTTTAGAATAATAGAAATACAACTGATCTCAGCAACTCAATAATTTCTTTGTCCTCTTACAGTGCCTCTACCACACTAAAACACTTCTCAAATCTCAATATCAAATCTGTAAACTCACATTACAATGATCCATTTCATTTCTTGCTCACATGTACTAAATTCATATATCACTTACTTCTTGCACATCACTCTTTCTACATCACTAGGAAAATAATTTTCCTTTATAGCAAATCCTAAAAATAATTCATTGAGTTGGCCTTTATGCTTTTGCAATTAATTACAATAGGACCTCATTAAGATAACACACTATAATACATTTTTGTCGTAACTACAAAATACCATCGGCTCACAATCTTCACAACTTCTCACATGGACAACCTTGGACTTTTCACACTCACTATGTCATCATTAGGATTTATTATATCTTTGTATAAATTTGATCATCCAAATTTTATCCCTATTAGAAGATATAATCCAAACACCAGAAACCACTTCTCATACACTTTGTCTGCAAATCATCTTCTGTAAATCACAAATAACAGCGACCAATCTTCAACTTTCTTCATGCATACTTGACCACTGAATGAGGACACGTTGTAGAACAAGTCCCCAACTGCGCTTGACCTCATCTTTTGTACTCAATCCATACAACCTCAATCATTGTCTACTACTTTGCCAATATTCTCAGTATATTGACATCAATGATAAACATAGTCATGAATACAACACATAGTCATGCTAATTGTCTCTCCACTTCTCTAACAATGCTAGAATACTCCCCCATACGAATATCATCAACGTTCATGCTAACATGTATATCTATGAAATATCTTACTAACCTAGGCTCCATTTTAATATGTATGGATACTTGCATTAATCTTGGATAAAAAAGCTTACTTTTGCATATTACTCCAGTAATTTCTCTTCAAATAGGACCCATGGTTCAAATTTGGTATTCCATTGGAGGGAATAATGTGACCAAATCACCCCATTTCTTGATGTTTGGGCCTAAATCAAAATGCTTTATCACCAACTTGGTTTTAGAGGGGAAAAAAAAAAAAAAAAAAAACTTGGTTTTAGAAAGGATTTCAAGACTATGTCATCCTTCTTCAATTTTTGCATCTCAACATGATTTAAGAGGTATATAAGCAAGTTACCCTCCCTTAATTTGAGATACATGGGTAAGGAAATAAACAAGAATCCATCTAATTCAAGGAATCATATACAATAATATGCTTCATTATGCCATGGCTTTTATGATTTTATTTTTAGGTTTTTCTGGAATCACGTTATTACATCAAAACTCATAATAACATTTATTCTCATATCTAGTTCCCTTTATAGAGTAGTATGCTCCCCTTTCAAGCATATTTTATTTCTATTTCAAGGTTGATTCTAAAATTGGGGTTCGAATTTGTTGGATATTGGCTGGAATTGTTATTTTTGGGCATGTTGATGCTCAAGTTTTGTCATTGATGTCAACATATGTTCCAGAGATGTGTTCATTTCTTTGCACAAACTATGATTCTAGATTGTACATGCAATTGGACATAGCACTATAGATAGTATATATATTTTAGAATATGCCAATATGATTAAATTATTGTGGGCAAGTATAGATCTTATGCCTAAGGTTGTATGATGTAATGTGTTGATATGTGATGCTCAAGTTTTGGTGAAGATTGGATATGAGCTAGTGACAAGAAAATATGATAGAGATGGTTATTGTGTTATGAGTGACTAAGTTGGTTGTCAGATGGATTCTAGGTATATAAGCATCATCAATGGTAAAAACCTTAGATTAGAGTGAATAATGTGATTTATGACTATTTTGGGTCATATTGTGGCTAATGGTAGCATGTGGAGATTTCATATTTACTCTTATGATCCAACTAAATGGTGTAGTCTACAATATGGATTAACAAGCATTGATTAAGAATCATGGTGCATGTTTTAATGATTGTAATTATTATACACTTGTATTTGGTAGTGTATAATTTATATTAGTTGATATAATTATTTGTTCATTAGGAAAGTCCTGACAACTCGACCTAATTACTTGGTGTAGCTTGTATAAAGGAAAGTAATTCCTTTGTTGTAATGTGTGTATGGGATGGAATAAACATTATATGGATAATATAGATGTGAGCCTTGATGTTGGATATCGTAGAAATGTTGAAGGATTGGTCATATGATTTGATAGAGGTATGAGTAGAATCTATGATTATTGCTTATGCACTTTAATGAAATTGTAAAGTAATTTGAGTTATCATCAATTAGTTCATATAATATGGATAAAAACTTGTTCTTTTAGACAATGGGTATTTTGAGGTGGATTTAACCTTCACCCTTTGAGTACTGTGCTTAGGTAGTGAGCCTTTTATTCCCATCAAGTCCTAATAGGGTTGAAGGATATTTTAACAGGCCTTATGTCCTTTAGAAGACTTATCCTTTAATAAGGAATAATAAACTAGATGTATTGTATAGACTCCTAATAGGGCCATGTCTCCTAATAGAGACATTATGATACTAGTGCATGATCTTTTTGGCATCATACATGCCATGGTTTTTTTCTTAATAGGATTTTTCTTGTAAACAAAAATCTTGTGATTTATGGTATTTATTTATACCTTGTTCCTCTTTGTGTAATGCCATCCTAGAAACATAATTTGAGATCTATTTTGAAGTACTATATTTTGTTCTTATGCTTCATGATTATGGTAGGAGGCTAGATGATACTTTACATCATGTATTTTGAGACACATTTCCTATGATACTTTTCATCTTATTTCAAATATGGATTATGGATTATAGATTTAGATGGATTTCTAACCCTACTAACCCATCTAACACCTATATTACTATTGATATAATTCTATATGATTACAATGTTATTTTTAGATATTTATGTTAGTTGGTTGGTGATGCAGGTGTGTGCAGGAATAGTTACTAAAGCCTCAATATTATAAGTTGATTCGAAGATGAAACCAAGGTCCAAATAGGCACCTTAAGCTTAAAGGATATATTAGGGAACTAACCACCCGTGTCTAGTTTGAAAGTCTTATAATTAATAAGTGCAATAAATCAAAATGATTATGAGGTTTGAACATAGAACATGCCACCTTTCAATTTTACTCTAAACCAACTCATCCACTTGGCTCTTCATGAATCATTAAAAGAAAAATGAATTTCAACTCAACAAGAGCAAGTTATGTACTTATAATGGGAAAAAGGTCTCTAGAATCAAACCCTTGACCTATGAAATCAGATTGTAGAACTTAAAAAATACATCGCAAAACATCTTTGGACTTGAACCTCCTTGACCACTTATATAACTATCAACTAGTGGGAAAGATTGAATA
Source organism: Cupressus sempervirens (assembly GCA_028749045.1). Lineage (NCBI taxonomy): Eukaryota > Viridiplantae > Streptophyta > Pinopsida > Cupressales > Cupressaceae > Cupressus > Cupressus sempervirens. The sequence goes on along the minus strand of CM053790.1, from coordinate 545,500,289 downwards.
ATGTTGAAAACATTAAAAAAACTGGTTGGTTTATTGAATAAAACATTACTTGGAATTCTGGTTGCACTAGAAGAAACCATTCCTAATGAATAGTATATCAATCAAGAATGATAGAATATAATATATGGGTACAATGAAACTTATTTGCATGTGAATATCATGGTTTTCTTATTTTGTATATCAAAGACATTCCTGAATTTGTTGAAAAGAGCTCTCATTTTCTATACATGATGTGGCATGGCTTGACCATGGGGTGAGGAGGAATGCATGTAAGGCCCTTTCATGGCATTAAGATAATTAGTTGGTTGTGATAGATAACATCAAAACCACATCACATACAATTTAAGAAAGCAATAGACTTGACAATCATTTATTATTTATGATTTTTATGTTCGCAATCATCAAACTGTAAACATATACAATTCTATTAGACCTACATTAACTTCTATCAATCAAACAATCAATATGTTTATATATTAATACTGCTAAAAGAGCTATCATAACAATTAATAGAAACCTAGATGACAAAATACACAGCATAGGTTCAACAGACCTCATTTATGCCTTGAAATATGTCATGTCAAAGCTAGGAATAATTTCATGGTTGGTCGACGCATTCAATTTTGTAACAAGTGCAACACTTTTGTTAAAGAAAAAAAAGGGTTTGATGTCATTCACAATGGACAATACAAATACTATATAGAAATGTAGAAATGAGGGTAGTCAATTACTATATCAAGGATGAATACCTTTTATTTTTACACCACTTTATTTCTTCACGACTACTTTGATCTCTAACATGTCTTTGATATAGAAAATAGTTTCCCCTCCTTAAGATATCGTAGCTCAAATTTACTCAAAGACTTTGAACCAAATCAGCTGAGACACATTAGAAATGTTTATGTTTCCTAGATGTTTTGATTAGATGACTTCAAGGCTATGTGCATAATGAATCTTTTTAGTTATTCTTTTTATTGTACTAAGAAATGTGAACATGATACGTTCTTCTTACAATGAATTTGGTCATAAAAGTTATGAATGTAGGAGAAACACAACACAAATAAGTAGAATCTATCATAAATCCTTATTCAATGAAAACACGTAGTGATACATTTGTCATAATTTGTTTGAACTAAAATTATTATGTTTTCATTGATGTAAAACCTTATTGGCGAGACAAATTCTATTTGAGTAGAGTTTCATATCAAGCTAATTGACAAAGAGGATTTGAGAAGAAGAGATAACAAAAGGACCTAGAAGAAAGGTTGAGTTATTAGAAACTATAATGTGCACTTGATCAATTGGACTTTGAAAAGATAATATGATTGTTTAATTATAACAAAAGTGAAGAAGATACTTATACTATATCCTAGAAGTGATCAAAGGATGACTAAATGTATAGGCTTGACAGAGAAAAAGAGCAGAAGATTAAGGAACTAGAATTTTATGCCAAGTGATGCTAGAGTTGACTAATCCACAGTATAAGCCAAGAAAAATATTGTGTCGATCGAGCATCAGTACCAACTGAGTATTAGCAAGTATGTGCCAAATAGAATAGTTAGTATCGATTGAGCAATCCAGTGATGACCTAGTGTTAGAAGACAATGTTAGATGAGTGATAACATTGGGATAGTATGTAAGGAAACCGTGATTTCATTGGACACAGTTGATTTCTTAGAATATGTAAAGCATATTGAAGATAAGGATTGATGAGTTTAATTAATTAATGCAAGGAAAGGGTTTGGAGAGAGATTAGTGGCTTAAATTAAAGATAAGTTTCTAGAAAAGAAAGAGATGAATAAGAAAGTGGAGTGATTCATTGCATGTGTTGAATCTAATTGAAACCCTAAGATATATAGTGATGTTTAAGCAGAAAAAGATCATAACTACCTATTTAAGGAGGCACAAGGACTAATCTAGCAAGGTTGGCACATTTATTGATCCTATTGATTGGTGGATTTGAGCAAAAGGCTTAACAATGAAGAGTTGAGAAGAAGAGTGATTACTTGAAGGGATGCCAAGAAAATCAATGATGGAGATATTAATGGAGGATAGTCAATGAATCAGCTATTGGACCAAAATTTTGATCTACATTTGCAAAGTGAGTTGTATTTGTCAGATCAACCTACCATTACTTTCTAGCCAATGTGTCGATTTTCAAATTCTTTAATCAAGGTTGACCTAACAAACATTAGTAAATCCTTAAATCAAGGTGACATTCTAATGGAATGTCCTAAATCCCTCTAACAAGGCCACTCCTAACAAGGTGATTAAATCCTTTAACAAGGTCATATTTAATAGTGTATTTTGTAACCTTTAACAAAGTTGGTTCCTAACAGAGGTCACTTTAAAATAGTGCAAATTGGTGACATGTTAGTGGTGGTTTTTCCCAATTTGAGTTTCCCTATTAAATCCTAGTGTCATACTTGTGTCGACGTCACTTGAAATGTTTTACTATTAATGTTTTACATTCTACAAGTTTGTTACTATTAAAATAGTGAACTACAATTTTCTAGTGTTGATTATTTTCTATACAACTAAGCCACTTAATGATTAAATCTAAACTATTTGAAGTGATTATATGTTAAATTTGTACATCTAAAATGGAGGATAAGAATGTTATTGGAACCAAGTGGTATTCAAGATCAAGCTTAATGAAAAAGGAGAATTCACAAGGAAGAAAGCTAGATTGGTATGCAAAGGATATGCACAAGAAGGTATTGACTATGGAAAAATATTTGCCCCAGTTGCAAGATTGGCAGTAATATTTGTATTTGCATATTCTTCTTACAAAGGATTTAAAGTGTATCAAATGGATGTTAAAATTGCAATTATGAATGAAATATTGGAAGAGTTTGTTGATTGCACCAAGAAGAACAGGGTATGTAAACTAAAAAAAGCACTATATGGATTTAAATAAGCCCTTAGATCATGGTATGAAAGGTTGCATAATTAATTGGTGAAGATTGGTTTTACAAGGACTAATGACAATAGTAATTTGTACTTGAAAATTGAAGGTGGTAAAAGGATACTATTAACTGACATATTTGTCGATGCTATCATATTTGGAGGACAAGATTCTTTATCTGAATCATTTGCAGATGAAATTTTGAAAAAAATTTAAATGTTTATGTTTGGAGAAATCAAAATCTTTGTTGGTTTACAAGTATACTAGAACACGCAAGGTATCTACATTACTCAATCAAAATATATCAAAGAGATACTAAAAATTTTTGGGATGGGAGATTTAAGATCAATTAGCACACCTATGGTTTATGGACATAAGCTCTCTAAGAATGATGATTCTACTTATGTGAACTAGACACTTTATAGATCAATGATTGGGAAACTACAATATGTTGTTCACAGTAGACAATATAATGCATTAGCACTTGGGATTGTTATAAGATTTTCTACAAATCCTAAAAAGAATCATATGATGACATTGAAAAGAATACTAAGAATCTAATAGGAACATTGGACTATGGTCTATATTATGAGAAGAATGACATGTTTGAATTGAAAGTGTATACATATGTTGATTGGGCAGGCAATTTTGATGACGAAAAAAGTAAGTGGTGGAGCTTTCTTTTGAGGAAAGAGACTAGTTTCTTGGACTAGTAAGAAGAAGAACTACATTTTACAATCAACAACAGAAGCTCAAAATTTGGCAAGAATAGTGAATTGTTCTAACATTGTGTGGATCAAGTAATTGTTGAAAGGGATGTAGGAAGAGATCATTAACCCAGTTGTTATCTATTGTTATAATACAAGTTCTATAAGTATATCAAATAACCTTGTAATTTGCACAACGACCAAGCATATTGCAATCAAGTATCATTACTTGAGAGAGTTAGTTCAAGATAAAGAAGTAATATAGAAATATGTGAACACCAAGGAGTAAATAGCTAATATTTTCACTAAGGCTTTACCTAAGGATGCACATGAGTATCTAAGAGGTAAATTAGGGGTGATTTCCCTAGCCAAGGCTACTTAAGTTAAGATGGGGCTCTGCATCAAATGTGTCAATCAGAATATCTTACAAGTTGATGCACAAAGTCATACTTTAGGAGTTGCCTAAGTAGTAAAGAGGAAAGAACAAAATATGACATCACTCATAAGAAAAGATGACAGATGGTGAATGAGATTCTAAAGTATTGACAAAAAGAAATCTACATGGTAACGATGCATGATAAATATGAAGTTTCTTAGGCATTGTTGTCAAAGAGGGAGACAATGTCAATTACCGTCTAGACAGAGATAACATACGATTACCATATGAAGGAGGCATTCATGAAAAGATAGCATATGGACAAGAAAATAGTTTGAGATGTTGCAAAGAAGGAGAAATCAGTGAATGGTGGTGCCAACAATACAAGAGGGGGCTAATTGATTTCATGATTTGATATAATAGAGGGAGTCTACGTGTGTCTATGTGTTGCATATTAGAGCTACATGGAAGAGAATCAGAATGAAACTTAAAAAAAGGAGATTATTGGACACTAGGGATATTAATGAAGATATGATATTGAACACAGAGGGATCTACTCAAAGCAATTGAATGTTTTGGACAGCACGGTAACTACACGTGTTGGCATCAATGCCAAAGAGGGAGATTGTTGGAACTACAATTGGAACAATTGTTATGTTGTCATTGATGTCAAACCTTATTGGTGAGATAAATGCTAAGTAGAGTTCATATCAAAATGATTGGTGAAGAGGATTTGAGAAGATGAGATACTAAAAGGAATTAGAAGAAAGGTTCAGTTATGAGAAACTACAATTTGCACTTAATGGGTTGGAATTTGACTGCAAAATATGATTGTTTAATCCTAACACAAGTGAAGAAGATAGTTGTACTAAAGTCTAGAAGAAGTTATCAAAGGAAGACCAAATGCATAGGCTTAACCAAGAAAAAGAGCAAAAGCTTAAGCAACTAGAAGTTTATACTAAATGATGCTAGAGTTGATTGAGCCATAGTGTAAGAAATGAGAAATACAGTATCAACTAAATATCAATATTGACCAAGTATCAGCAAGTATCTACCAAACAAAACCGTTTGTATCGATCGGGCAATTCAGTGATGACTGAGTGTGAGAAGACAATGTTGGCTAAGTGACAACATTGAGACAATATATGAGGAAATTATGATTTTCAGCTGACACAATCAATTTCTTTGAATATGTAAAGCATGTTGAAGATAAGGATTGATGAGCTGGATTAATCAATGCAAGGAAAACCTTTAGTGAGAGATCATTAGCTTAAATTTAAGAGAAGTTTCTAGAAAAGATGGAGATGAGTAAGAAGGTGGACAAATTCATTGTATGTGTTGAATCTAATTGAAACTCTAAGATCCGATGATGTTAAAGTGGAAAAAGATCAGAACTACTTATTTAAGGAGGCACAAGGACTAAACTAGCAAGGTTAGAGCAATTGTTGATTATGTTGATCAACAAATTTAAGTAGAGGGATTAACAGTGAAGAGTTGAGAAGAAGAGTAATTTCTTAAAAGGATGCCAAGTGAATATTGATGTTAATGGAGTCCAGTCAATGCATCAATTGTTGGACCAAAACTATGATATGTATTTTCAAAGTGAGTTGTATTTGTCAGATCAACCTATTGTTACTTTCTAACCATTGTATCAATTTTAAAATCCTTTAATCAAGGTTGATCTAACATTCATTAGTAATACTTTCATCAAGGTGATAATCCAATGGAATATTCTAAAGCCCTCTAACAAGGCCACTCTTGACAAGGTGATTAAATCCTTTAACAAAGTCACATTTAACATTGTTTTGTAACATTTAAAAGGGTTGGATCCTAAAAGAGCTTGCTTCATAAAAGTGAAAATTGGTGACATGTTACTAGTGGTTTTTCCCAAATTGGGTTTCCACATTAAATCCTGGTGTCATACTTGTGTAAATGTCATTTCAAATATTTTTACATTCTGAAAGTTTTTTAATATTAGGGCAGTGAACTACAAATTGGTGTTGTTGATTATATGCTATAGAGACTAAGCTGCTTAATGATTAGATCTGAAGTATTTGAAGTGATTAAATGGTGAATTGGTACATCTAGAAATGAGGATAACTTATCTACTCATGGCATACGAGGCTAGGTTACATAAATTTTGGCAATCTTGTTAAGGTAAGAAAGAAAGGGTATGTTAGTTTGATCTTCACTTGATTTTAAGAATACTTTAATATTCTCTATTTCACAAGGTCAACCACATGAAGGTAAAAGCTCATTTGGCCCTCCTACCCCCACCCCCCAACATCACTCTAAATTTCTCACTAACATCTAGTTACATATTTCATTCATTCGTTCATCCATCCATTTATGAACTATAACGTTCAACTAATAAAATCACATAACATTTATTAATATGACATAAAATTCACTAATACACAACATTCATCAATAATTCACTAAAACATCAATAATTATAATCACATAACAATATTCATTAACATGACATAAAACTCATTATTATGCAACATTCATCAATAATTCATTAAGACATTGTTCTTTCATTCTCAAACAAGGTTTATAATAATCATTTCTTTTTTTACTTTTTCTTTATTTTTTAAGGTAAACGCTAATAGGAACATCAATATCTTCAGTATTCTCCTCCTCTTGTGATTATCCCAGCATATGATGCTTCGTGATTTTTGAGAAGCATGAGGTTGTTGCGCCAAAGGGGGATCCACTACCATAACAAGTAAATGGGTTAAATTCAAAATAATTTTGTATTATTGTTACATGTTTTTCATTAATTAAAAGAACATAACAAGGATTTTTTTACCTAACTGTGCCACATCATCTACAATAGCATTTTGATCAGCCCCCACCTCAACATGCTAAACACTCATATCATGTTCCACTCATTCACCATGATGTTTGGCATGCTCTAAAATATTCAAAAAATGGTTACAACAATTGTAATTAAAGATGTTAAATTGTATTAATAATTCAATAATTTGTTTTCAATAGGAAACGAATACCTCCATCACTAAGATACACATCATGGCCTTCATATGCAGTGAAATGTCATTAGAAAAGAATAGTCAATTTATGTTTGGAATTAACATCAAAAATATGATTTCTCAAGTATTGAATTTGATTTATTTTTCATTTGACCTATTTACATGTGTCATCCGATGCACCAGAATCTTTGGTATGGCCATAGTAATCTTGGTGTAGGCATGCACCCACGGCTTTATAGCCTTGCTTGAGGGAATTTTTTTGTCTTCTTTTGTGGGTGCAATTTTAAATTCTGGGCCCTTTATTTTTGGCTTAATATCATCAATTTCAATGTGTGTTTGATTAAACCAAACAAATTACAATTTTTATCTAAAAAGTTGATTCCAAATTTTATTTACTGTTACTTACAAGTCATGTGTGAAGTTTCATATAGCCATCAAAGCCAAGTTTGTGTTGGCCATGATTTTCTAGTCTGGCCTTTATAGCCTTTGATGTGTCTTGCATTCTATGAAAACATTGAAATATGTTAGATTATATAAATATATAGATCACTAATTCATGCATGATTACATTCTACTTAATACTATTGCATAACTTCTTTTGTCGTCTTATGGTTGAACTTCTTTATCCTTTTGTCTTATCTATTTTGCATCTTACATAATTCCATTCCACTACATAGGTGGAATCATAGGATGCTCACACTTTGGGTTAATCTTTAGAGCCCTTTTCTATTGGTCCCTCACATACTTTAGATGTTTGCAAGCTTTTTGAAGAACTTTGGCATTGTCAAAAATGTTATTTCCAAAGAGCTTTTCTAAATATTTTATGAGCTAATTTTTGAAGCCACCCTCTTTCTCATTTCACCCTTTAGGAAAAAACAAACGCGTTAGATAAAAAAATTAATTGAAGCTATGTAACTTGAATATAGTACAATAAATGGATGAAACGAAAAATATTCTACCAACGATATGAAGCTACATACCTTTTACTTATGGTGGGCCCAAATAGCTTCCGTGTCATTTCATAAAGAGTTTCATAAAAAATATCATTTCCTACAAAAACATCATCAGATCATCAGTCCAAAAAGAGTTATGAATAAATAAACTACAATTACAATATAAATCAAAACAATTTTAAAGTACCTAGAAGCTTAGCTACTTTTAGTAGAATCGTATATGTCTCAGTCAACAATAATGACACTTACAATGATCCATTACTAGCATCACGGGATGGTCTAGAAAATGATTGTAAATTATCACTAATATTGGTCTTTTTTCTATCCCGTGGAGGTGTATATCTTACTACACAAAATTAATCCATGACTATGAAATCCACCCAAGAAAAAACAAATCAATGCATAAGTAACACATAAAAAAATATAGCAAAATAAGGATTTACTAGTTGTAGTCAATACATAATGTTAATGATATCTATAGATTTATTTTCATGTGAGGTGCTTTTATAACCACCACCCTTAGGAATTATTAAAAAATAAACTAACTTTCTTAAATAATAAGCCTTTTTCATAAGTGTTTTCTACCCATTATGAATTTGTGGCCTCTTAATGAGGATTTTAAAACATTTGTAGGCTTGTGTGGCTCACACTCAAGGTGTATATGGTTTCTCCAAGAATTGTAAATCCTTTACAAGAATCTCTGACTAAAACTAGAGAATTCTGCTGTCTATTCCCTAGAAACTTGGGTTGAACCTCACTTGGCAGACTAAGGAAAAATAGTAATGATGTCTACCCAACACCATTGAGCACTCTAATTCTAACTTGATGATGACAATTGAAAAGCTTCTCTTTGTAAGCTATTTCTTAATATCAAAATTTTATATCTACTTTATAATAATGTAGAGGAATTTTGTTTACTTTCTAAAATTTGTATATGTTTACAAATGTGTTTACAAAATGTAACTTATTTCACACTAATATATTTTAAGGTTTGTTGTTTTTTGTGCATAATTTACATTTCACAAAATTTACATTCATGATATCTATTAGTAGATTCATGATAAAGGCCACCACCATTAGCCACCATTAGTAGATTCATGATAAAGGCAACCAACATTAGCCACCAACATGCTTGCATTTTCCTTATTTAGGTTTTGCAGGCTTCATTAAATATGGAGGATGCATACTGATATATTAGACAACCCAAAAGAATGATCCTCTATTCACTTTATCATCACTTTTTTAGCATGCAATTTATGGATGAGATTTTCTTCTTTATATGTCAATCCCATCTATTAGTACGTGACAAATTAGTGGCTATAGCGAGAGTCAACCAAATAAGAATGGGAGGTCAATCTTTCCTTCACAATACAAGCAGTTTTGTCTATTTGTAGTGTCTACATGTAACTCATAAAGATCATATTTGGACCATTTTCATCAGTGATGATTACAAGCGTAAAACTCGGTAATTTGTTTTAGCAATACCTAGATGTCATGGTCTTGTCTAGTTACTATTAGTATAAAAATAGCTCAAAGTAGTCCTACGACATCTCATGCATCTGTTGAAACTAGTTAGCTTTGTGTCTCATCATATATTATTGGAATATTATGTCATCATGACTTGTTTTACAATTTAAATCTATAAGATGCCTATATGAGTATGAATATATATCTTGGGCCAATATCTTTTCCAAGTTAATTGAATATATTATTGGAATATTATGTCATTATGACTTCCTTTTTTGGGCTCTCTTGTCTATTTGCTTCATGGTTCTTCTTACTAATACTTTGTTAGTTTCTTTTTGAGTTTACATTGATTGTTATACAGTTCTTGATTTCCAACAATTTTCCTTTGTCGATTACCTATGGCAATTACTTGCTACAAGACTACAAGGGCTTCTATGGGTTTAATTAGAAGCATATCTACATAGATTTCTACTGATGATTTCAGCTAGATTGACTTGTGAGGCTTGGAGATATCGTCCTCTACTCTTAAAACTAATTTTTTGATCAAAAGATAACTTTTAATTTTGAGGTTAGTTGTAGGGTGGTTTCTAAACTAGTATATCATATATTACTCTAGGGTGTCAAACAATGAATGCCAAGCTTTGAAACATCTGAAACCCATTTATCAAAATACTTCTTAAATAGTGGAATGAAGAAACACATTGAAGAGTAGAATGAAGAAACACATTCAAAATACTAGACACACATTCCACCAAGTCCATCAACGTCATAGGGTGTAAAAATATACATCAGTTTGCATTGCAAACAAAAAAAACACATCCACTAACCCTGATTTGAGGAATTTTGATTTATAAAGCCTACTGGATTTGATGGATTTGATGAGAAATATGTAGGATTATTTTATTATATGCCCCAACTCATTTCCCCATTCACTCATTCATTTAGGTTTCAAGAGTGAATATATATTGTGTCCCTTGTTGCATCATTGTTATCTATGTCTCTACAGTGATCTTTTTCAGTGGAGATAGACAAAAAATAAACAAAAACAAGGGCAACGGGCAATCCAAATAATCCTTAATAGATCTTAGGTATGCATTTTTTCTATCTAAACCCTAGTTTTTTCATTTAATTATCTTCTACCATTACTACAAACACACATACAAACAAAATGGTCAAGTAAAGGGGCATGATTTGCAGCTCAAAATGACTTTAAATCGATGAGCACAACTGAAGCCCAACCTGTCGCTCGTGATCCCAAAAAAGAAAAAACTGAATTTCACTTTTCTTTTTATTGTTCATATCCCAATTTCATCAAAATTTTGACAACAAACTTAAGTAGCATCAAGATTTTGACCTTTTCAAGACAGTGTCAAAAAAGTTGATTTCATAATCCAAAATGGCCTAACATTGGAAATGGACGTTGAAAATGAAGGCCAAATGTACTTGTGTAAAGAATCAAAGTCCAACATCAAAAGGAAGGTAGACAAGGAAAATGTACATAGTAAGGTAAGTATTACTTAGATTGCTAAACTAGTGGATCGGAAGGCTCCTCCAAAGTTAACAAGATCCATTGACAAGAAGATAACTGGTAAGAAATTTTCAAGTTCTAATTCTTGCATGTCTCATGCTTTATCTCAAGTAAAAATTTATGTTTCTTTATTTGAAATCATAGAATTTCTTGACTATACAAATGAAACATTGAAAATCTTGTCTAATGTTGGAGATGTAACCAAAGAATATCCTAAGAATAAAGGATTTGTTGTGGAGGAGATAGTTATATATCTTAGAATATTTGTTACAAAGAATTTATCCAAGGTTGATCCATTTTATTTTAATATTATGGATTGAAAAAAATTGTCAAGAACTGTATGACTGATTTAGGTGCTACCAAAAGTATCGTGCGTATTTATATTAGTAGAGAACTTGGATTGAATTTCACACAACCTATGGAAACTTCTATGCTATAGATAACAAATTAGTCCTAATGGTTGGAGTAATGAATAATGTAGAATTCATGTTGCCATCATGCCTCAATGCATCATACAAAAATGGCATAACAATTGTAGAGGTATTTGGTAATTATAGAACGCTCTTTCCAAGAAATGGTCTAACTTAGTAGCAAGACATGTTTAACTACATATGTCTTATGTAACAGACCCCCTAAATGGGGCAGAGGTCAAAATTGATAGAAACCCGAGATCAGCCTACATCATTGAAGATGTTAATTATAATCAAATGAATAAGTTCTATCAATCAGATATGGAGAACTTTCAAGTGATTATATATAAACCCACTCTTACGAATAATGATCTAATTGAGATGCATGCAAAGGAGGACACTTAAATGTTATGGAAAATATATTTTGATGGGAGATATGGTAAGGAACATAATGGTGTTATGGGTTTTTTGTGTTTCTTTATTTAGCATGTCTTTCAAGTATTCCTTTCTATTGAGATTTAAATGTACTAACAATATTTTTTAGTATGAAGCACTCATATTAGGCATAAATATTATTATAAATCATGGAATCAAGGTACTTTCTATATATGGTGACTCAACCTTAATAGTATCTCAAGTAAGAAATAAATTTGTCACAAAAAGTAGAAGGCTTAAAAGGTGTAGCAATATGGTTTGAAGTCTCTTAGAATCCTTTAATGCATTTGTTAGGATTAACAGGAGATTGTAAAGTGGTCGACACATGGATAACATGTCTGTGTTGCATTGATGACAAAAAAAAAATTATTAATGTCAACACATGCGCGCGCGCACACACACACAAAATAGAAGGCTTAAAAGGTGTAAAAATATGGTTTGGGGTCTCTTAGAATCCTTTAATACAAAGCACAAAGATCCTTAAATTAGTTCAAAATCTAAGATTCAATTTTCGACAGCATATAGAATGGAACGAAATTGAACTAAGATATAATAGCAGAAGCTTCCATTGCCTAATATAATTCTAGTTACAGATATAATTCTAACGCTACAGATTCTAAGAATCTAAAGTCTTTGTTAATACAGCTACATTGATATATTACCTGTCAAATTTTCCAGACATCTGATTGATAAAACTGCTAGTACCACATTACCCAAAAAATAGTTCTAGTTCTACATAATCAACAATTCTCTCATTTTTAGCCCAGTAAAAAAACTTACATAATCATACAGACACAGTTTTCTGTGTGTTTCTTCGAGTAGAAACCTTGGAAGAATGCAAATTCACTCAAAAACTTCATGCTTGTGAATTTTCAGTTTCCATAAGCTCTACCTTCATACTTTCTCTAATTTCTTGCCTCATACTTTGTATCCACCTAGCGGCTGGAATTCCTGCATAAAGCAAGCATTAAATAGATATCAATGTCCAATACCTGCTAGCTGTAAATCTACAAGCATCTAAAAATGTAAACTGTGTAGTTCATGTTTAATGTAAAAGCATTTGCCCATTATTTACATGATTAAAGCTCACAAACTCCTACAACTTGTGAAGAAAGAAATGATGATAGGACTTTGCGATTTATTGTTAAGGACATTTATTTTATAAGTTAGTGACAGATCCCTAAGTGATGTTTGTAATCTCTCCTCTTAGAGTGGCAACTCCGTTGCTAAGATCCTGCTTCCTAGAATTTATATGAATGAATTGGTTGACTGTTTGGTTTTTGTGATGTCTCTTGCATATATTCTACAATGCTGTTGGTAAAACCCTAATGTTCGTAAGAACGAACTAGTTTTCTGCCCAGAAGCTCTCTGTATTTTCCCTAGCTTCATCCTGTTTTCATGCTTTGCCTATGTCTCCTATAAATGCAAATAACGATGTACTGCGAAAAGAGCTGCCTAAATCTGTGAATCAGGAAGTTCCTGGTTCAAAACCCTCAGTGTTCTTCAATGCATGCATTTGTTGCCTGGATTTCACCCCCGTTGTTGAGGTATGTAGAAACCATCCTATGGATGCTCTAGTTGAGTGTACCCTAGTCAACAGATTCACTGGATTATGGCCAAGCCCTGATGACCATGAAAGATGGATCACCTCAATATGGAGCTTAATAATTTCTTGTCATGCAGCTGATCTGTGGCCGGGAATATTTCAGAAATCATGTTTGAATCTTTTGAGAAGGGTAATGCTAATTTACAAGGAGGTAGCTAGTTCATGAGATCTGATACTTTGTTTCTATATATTTAGTATGTTAAATTCAATCCACAAGTTTTTGATCTTGGTAAGGTTTCCTTTCCACCCACTACGAGGAATATATAAAGGAAGATAATCGCAGTTTATTTCACACACGGAGATCATCAGGCACTTCCGTCAGAGAATGATTTGAATCCACTTTTATTTGATAGGCTATAGAATAAAGACATTAAACCATTAGCCAGCAAGCAGCAGATATTTTTATATGTAATCAAGTATGCTAAGAAGGATTGGAGAGTCAACTTTTAGAAGGGCATAAGAACATTCAAGCTAAAGGAATTTAGCAGAACAAGAAAGCACAAACAAGGAGAAGCTTCAAACATTCATTGATAGTGATTATAGGCAAGCATGGAAGAGTCAACCAGAGAACAAGAGGAGTTCAAAAAATTTACAATCAGAGAACATAAGCGATGGAGATCCAAATGGGAGTATATAATTTACATGAACCATCAGCAGTGTATGCTTACCCAGCCACGTCAGGCACAGAATGTCCAACACAGCTTGGAGTCGGCTGATATATCAAGTTGTCACGTCAAACATAAGCAGTAAGAATCCATAACTCATTCTATCTAACAACCAGGGAATAAACACATCAAACCATTAACCAGCAAGCAGCAAACATTTTAATATGTAATCAAGTACACCAGGAAGGATTGGACAGTCAAATTTTAGGACATAAGAACGTTCAAGCTAAAGAAATTTAGCAGAGCAAGAAAGCAAGAACAAGGAAAGTCTTTGAACAATCATTGATAGTGATTATTTACAGGCATGGAAGAGCCAGCCGGAAAACAAGAGTTTAAAAAATTCACAATCAAAGAACATAACGGATGGCGATCCAAATGGGAATATATAATTTAAATAAACCATCAAGAGTGAATGCTTACCCAGTCACGTCAGGCACAGAACGTCCAACTTGGTTAGAGTCATCAGATACATCAATAGCTCATGTCAGACATAAGCAGTAAGAATCTAGAACTCAACATTATATCCAACAATCAGGGGATAAAAGATTCTCTCCTGTTAATGCATTTTGAGTATCAAAAATTCTTAAGGAACGTACCTCCCTATCTGTAAGATCAAACCCAAAGACAGTAGTAGACATTGCATAGTATATCATAAACCATTCACACTGATAACGCAGGAGATATATTCATAGGAGAAGAGGAATCTATCAATAAGAGTTCTTTATTTTTGAGATGCATTGACCATGTATTAACAGTGAACATAATCCAGAAGTATTTGTTGATACAATGAGCTAAAAATGGTTGTGCATGCTAAGAAAACAAAACTATCAAACCATATATGGGGTGTTAATCTTCGGTCAACACACCCCATCATTTGCAGACACATTTGAAGACAATTATCAAGGATATAAAGCCATGTTAAGACCACCGTGAAAGAGGTCAATGAACAACAATAATAATGACTAATGCTCACATAATATATGTTATTAAGATCAGTAACAATAATCCCAGGAGGAGGTATGATTAGTAATAATAGATATTAGTAGAGTGATCATTAGCAGTGGTATATTTTTTAAACAAGAGGCAACATACCAAGCTGTGATTAAAATTTCAAAATATGTTTATATGAATAATGGAGAGCTGCAACCAAAAGAGGCAACCATTCGATCCTACAAGTGTTGATTTCATAGATTCAAAAAGATTAGGTTGAGAAACTACACCCAAAGATTCCATTATATTTTTAAGACGACAAAGAACATATCGTCATTTCCATATAAGTATTACCGAAAGGAGTTTTGGAAAATGAAATTAGTCCCAAATTACATACTACCGGAGAAAGGACATTACAAAGACCTTACAAAAATATTTTGTGGGAAGAACTCCTAAAAGCATGCTTAAAGAATGGATGGTCAAGGCCAGGACTCCTCATGGTGCCCAGCTCGATGGCATCAAAAACCTCACCAAGGGTTTCTATTTGTTTTGTTTTTCCAGCCCTTCCCATGTCGAGGCTAACCTTGGTCATGGTATGTGGTTTGTTCAGTCCTCCCCTCTACTCTTTTGGCGTTGGTCTCGAGACTTCTCCATCCTAGACAACAAATATCTAAGGTTCCCATTTCGGTAGAGTTCCCTAATTTTCCCTTGCCTTCTTGGCCGTTCATGCAATTGTTTTATTAAGCTTGGACCCAGAAGCAAGTTTGCATTCGACTCAAGGAAACTCTTGATATTCGAGTAGGTAGCCACACCTTTACCCAATAGGTGTTGTATTTGAACTTGCCTAACACCTGCTAAAGGTGTCAACCGTCAAAGCATAAGATTAGCGACTTCCCACTTGCAATACCTCTACTGAATTCCCCTCCCAAGAAGGCCCCATCACTACCAGCTAAGCCTGTGAAAAAAGATGAATGGACCACTGTGGTTTGGAAAGGCAAAACTACTTTCTCTCTAAAGCAACATGTTGCTTTGACTTCTCAATTGATTCCTAAGATTCTCACTTTGGCAACTACAACTACATAGTTGGTTTCCACTCCTTTGGCTCTTGTTTCAAACCTTGGCTAGCAAGGGAACTAGGCTTCAACGAGTGTTTCCTGGCTCTTAGGGGTGCACTCTGCTACCTACAATGAGTATTGCTTCCTAGTCTCTTCGTCAATCCCACAACCCTCCTGGGTATACTGAGATGACAGATAGCAACTCAGAAAAGCGAAGGATTATCTCTGTAGGAGACTCCATTCCTAGCTTCAGAACCAATTCAAAGTTCTTGTATAATAGATTCTCCTCTCTTAGGGACAACAATGACATTCAAGATTGGTTTCCTAGATGTTCTTTGCCTCCAAGAGGTCAAAATTTATGGTTTTTTACTTGATGTTGCATGCTGTGTCATTTGGCCTGAGAACATTGTTTTGCCTTCTTAGCACAATGTTGCTTGAGGTGGAGTTTCTACTCTCATTTCCTCACTTACATTCTTCTATTATTGATCATGGTTCTAACCCCATATAGCAACTTGATGGATTTTGTCGTCTTTCAATAATCATTTTTTTGGGATTATCAATGTCTACGCCCTTAATGATGCGGTTGCAAGATCCCACCTATGGTGTTGGATAGCGGGCTCTTTGCCACCTGCCACTTGGGTTATGAGTGGAGATTTTAATATGGTAGAGTTGGCTACTGATAAAGATGGTATTTTACCTTTTCATTGGAAACTTGGGTAGAGTGAAGCCTAGTACATGTGTAATAAATTGGGGCTCTTTGATCCCAATGTTAATCATCATCATCATGGTAGGGTCTGGCACATTTGGTCCAAATTTAGAGCTGGCTCAAATAGGATTTTTAAGAGGCTTAATTGTACCATGATTACAGCTCAATTTTTCTTTTCATTCTTTGAAACCAAGGATTCACTTGTCTCAGAATTGGTCATTCCTTTGTTGGGATTAAGAAAATCACTGAAGGCCAGACTATTCTTTCCGAACATTCTATCATTCTTCCAGCCTTTATCCGACGCTATGAGAAAGTGTTACATCCCAATTTTTGACCTAGCTTGAAATATAGATGTCGAGGTTCACATGAAGTCAGTTGGCAGTTTAATTTGATATAATCTGGCAAAATGGTAAGATAGTCGTTATGATTTCAAGTGAAGATGACATGTTAGTTGATCATTAATCGCGAATTCATGGAATTAAGATGAAAGGTTAATTGATATGATTATTTATAATATATAATTTAATTACAGAGGAATTCTTTGCAGGGAGCATGTCGAAGGGGTGGAAGCATTGTCAGAAAAGAATTACGCAGGGCATCACCATCATTGGTAGATGGGTAAAGGACCTAGCAATTTGAAACTGGATACAACTGTGGAATTGCATGAGTTATTTAAATAAATAATTGAGTTAAAATATAAAACGTATCTTAAAGAGTTTTTAATTATCTTTCGTCGTAGTATCTTTAATAATTGTTTATAAATGTTCATTTAAATATAACCATGATTTGGCACCATTATCATTTAATAATTTAAAAGTTGTATTTTATAATAATGTTCGGATATTATTATAATCTTTGAATTTTAATTCTATTTTCTTCTTTATTATTCTTGTTTTCAATCGATTATTGTTTAACATGTTTAATAGTATTTATGTTTTAAATTCTTTTAGACTTCTTGGGAATTCGAAATGAATCTTGTAACTATAGGCAGACGTAGAGGCAGGCTTTTTTTATTTATTTAATAGCTTCCTTATTTGACTACCGGCAACGCTTAGCAACGGAGTTTCCTTGTCAACCAATGTTGAAGAGATTGAGCCTTGTTCAGATCATTTCCTGATTTACATTCGAGCCATTATTAACTACCGTGGGTTGCAGAGCAAGGTCGGGGGGTTTATTTGGACACAGGCTCATCTTACTGTTAGAGGACAGAGAGCCACATAAGATTCTTGTTAAACTCATGCAACCATCACACTTATTTGATGTTATAAATACATATTAAAACCCGTGAGTTGACAGTTCGGAGCATGTTTGCCCTAGCATTAGCAAGTAGAAATAAAACTGTATTGATCAATAGATCTGTCGTTTCTTCCATCACTACGAATGTTGTTATCTTTTAGAGGTTAAACGACAACAGCATTTAGGAGAAGTTTGTCATTGTCTATATTAAGATTAGCAAATTTCTTATATGAAAACGTTTCACTGTTTATTTATATAAGATGATGATTTCCTTTAATCTTATACATAACCGACTCTAAATTTCTCTGAATCATTTAAGATCAATGACTTGAAGAAACATCATCCAATTGGATATTATTTTGCAAGATATTAGGTTAGAAAGTATGTTCTATCGTTTATTGTTCCTTAACTATAACCGACTCCATTTGATGGAAGGAAATGCAATGAAGTTTAGAATCTAATTAACCCATTTATACTAAATCTGGAAAAGAATATGAAATCATGAAAAATCCAATGTTCAAGAACTAGTATAAATACAGATTGAATCATGGTGGGTAGTAATAGATTGCTAGTTATTGGAAAATTGTTCTTATACCACAGATGTAACTTAATTCTTAAGAACATGTCAATTATGCATATAGGAAAGTTGTAAGCAACTTAAATTAGCTTAGATTGTATACATTCATTCATGCCATGCAAAGATGAAAATTCTATTATGAATCCAAACACCATGGAACTCTCCAGGCATTATGGTGAAGAGGTGGAATTTAATTAATCAAACATTTTTAAAGAACATAATTATGTATTCACAGATTGTGAGATGTTAGATGCATGTAAATTTGACAGAATCGATTGTGCTGAGAATTTCTAACACCTGGATTTCACCCGACTATATAGCCAAGAAAAAGGGTGACGAGGTAGAAGAGAGGAATTTGTAACAATATGAATCCATATCAATTAAGTCATTTTAATATTTACCATTTAATATGAATTAATTAATAGCTCATGCATATACCTGTAACTGCGAACTCCTCTTGCCAAGTAATATGGCGTGTTATATATCATGATGCCCAGTGGATGGAATGATGTTCCCTATCAATTCCGGGTAGGGAGGGCACTTCTAGTTAGAGATCGTGTGGGGATATATTGTAGTCTAAGGTTGGGTGGTTAAGCCCTAGACAATGTTTCACCTCTCAAGACGTCGAATATGCATCAGACAGAGAAAAGTCGTGCATTCAATTGTTTATCGGAAACAGGTATTATCATTTTTGTTTGTGAGAAGGTAAGATTAAATTGAAGTATCTCATTGTTATCATCATTTACTTTCATATAAATGAATATTGAATATAAGTATTTATCTAATCTTGAGAAACTATCACAAATAAGCAATCGGAAGGAAAAGAAATTCAAAGCCCTAATTGATTGTGTTACAACTGGAACCTTAATTGATACAGTGGTATTGAAATCCCTAACTAAAACCGTGGTATCGAAAGCCCTAAATTGAATCTTTCATCGTAGAAACCCTAAATAAAATTCGTCGTCGCGAAAGCCCTAATTGAATTTTGTGGTCGCGTAAGCCCTAAGTGATAAAGCAGTATCAAAAGCCATAAATAAACCGATGGTAATTGATGCCCTAATTGGTAAGATGATATGTGATGCCCTAATTTAAATTATAGTTGTAATCATCAAATGATTTTTGAGATAGCAGTCGATTTGAGAAATTGTTATAGTGTATTTGTGGAGGGGTGGTTGCAGAAGTATGTGATTTTAATTTCTGAAGTAATTTCATTAAAAGGTATTTCAAGTATTTAGTTAAGAAATTTTGTTTAACTAACTTTAACGGTAGTCTTCTTCACATGAACATGAATGATGTAACTGCCTTCTTATGAAATTGAAGTTATAACTGAATTCTATGCTTATGCTAGATGTTAAATTAGACCCGAGAAAACTGGATGTTACAGAAAGTTTTCACAGCGCAAGGAAGTTCAACTATCAAGGACCAAGCTTTGAAGGATTGTATTGCATTCGTTCCCAATAGGCTTTTTGTTGAACAACAAACCTTTTGTGATCAAATGCTTTATCTTGCAAACCTCAAGGAGGACGTTTTTTCAATGGTAAACGACAACGCCCTTGGGTGTGATGGCATTCCGTGTGAACAAGGCTTTCTGGAGGTGAGTTGACCTTGACCTCTATACCATCTATTTGGAAATCATTCACTCTCAGTCCCCAAGGGACATTTTAACAAAGGCAATATCAAATTCATCCCCAAAGTTGGCAATCCTAAAGATATCTGCAGTTGGAGACCCATTACCTTGCCCAATATCTCTTATAAGATCATTGCTAAGGCTATAGCCCTCTAAATCCCCCATTTTGTCATTGGTTGTGTGGCCTAAGCATATTGGATTCATCAAGTCTTGGTACATTCTTGACAACATTATTACTCTCTGGGAGGGCATGGAAAGGGGGAGGAATCATCCAAATTGATTTTTCCAAAGTGTATGATCATATTGAATGGCCTTTTATTTTGGGAATGCTTCAAGCTCTTTGCTTTGGTGAATGATTTCTTTGATTAGTTTGAATGCTTTTTGGGGATGCATCTGCTTGCAATAATATCAATGGTCGGCAATCTCATACCTTTGGTGTCTTCAAGTCCATCTGCCAAGGTTTCCCTTTTGCCTCAACTCTCTATGTGATTGTTGTTGAAGGCTTTGGCTACTTGCTCGCCACTACAATCTCTTCTATCTTGCTTAGAAGAATGTCCCTACTTGAGTCACCTACTCAGCTTGTCAATGGACATTTTGCTAATGACTCCTTTCTTACCCTCATTGAGGAAGAAGAGAATATTCCCAATGCTTTGCAGTGCCTCGACACATTTTGCTTGGCTTATAGTTCTGTCATTTAATGGCACAAAAATGTTCTATTATAGACAATCCTTCTTGCCTGCTCCACCATGATTCCTATAATATGATTCGAAGTGGATTCAACATTGGGATATTTTTTGTTTCTTAGGCATTCCCTTTGCCTTTCAAGCATTACTTATGAAATCATGGAATGTTGTGATTGCCAAGATCATGAAGAAGCTTGCATACTGGATTGTTGAACCACTCTCCTTGGCTGGTAAATTCTAGGTATGCTCCAAGGTTCTTGCAGCTACTCATGTTTATTCTTCTTGTTGGGTCCCTGCTAAAGCCTTTTATTTGAAGTTGGGAAAGCTCCTTTAGCACTTTCTATGGGTTTATGGGGCTATCCATTATGGCTTTCACAATTGCTTACGAGTTTTGTTTCCTTCCCAAGGAGTCTAGAAGCCTTGTCTTATTTCTACCCAAAAGAAGTGTTTAGCTATGTGCGCTAAGTGGATCATTCATGCTCTTACGAGATATAGGGCCTGGAAAAGTCTTCTTAGGCATTCCATTTCTTCAAGCTTTCCAATCAATAGACCAGCTTGGAAGGGAATTAGCTTTCAAAACCTTCTTATTGTGCAAGATCCAGTTCAAATTCAGGGCACTTTTATGGCTAAGACCATATGGAAAGCTTGGGAGGCTATCAAGCCTTGGGTTCGTTTGTCTAGAGATGGTTTTCATGATGGGCTCACTTTGAACCAGCACAATATCTGGTGGTCTCCCATATTTTATGTCCAGGGGATGCCACTTGCCAAGACTCAAGGTGTTAGTGATCCACATTATCATAAATGCACCATCCGAATACCCAAAGACTTATTCTCCATATAGCCACTATGAGCCTAAGATCATGGGAGGACTCCCCAGTCCAATTTCTTCTTTCTCGCCCAGATTGCTAAAATTATGACTCGTTGGTTTCTATTATTCCACGTCACTTGCTTCACAATTTTAGGGTCCAGCCTATCAAGCCATGGTGGAAAGATGGAAATGGTATCTGTGGCCTCCTTTTACCCACTACAAGCTCAAATTGGGTACCCTTAGGTTGTTCCTCACTTGCCCATGGTTACCATTCTCAACCAATGTTGGCATCAATCTTCCCAGAAGGTCTAGAGACTTCCCTTTCTTAATACCTAATGCCAAATACGACACACTTTGCTTGGATGTTATTTTTTAAGGACCTCGACTCAAGCACGTGGGTATCCCGAACCCTAAATGTCATTTACGTGGACACCCAGAGACAAATCTAAACCCTAAATGTCCTTTATGTGGACAGCCAAACACAACTCTGCTCATTTTCTGGTATTGCCAACATTTTCAAACAAATTATACATAGATTCAAGATTCTTTTCACCCTTTTTTGGCCTAAACCCTTTTCTTGGCATATGGTTCTACTGGGTGATTCACCCACAATGTCCTAAGTTTTCCCAAATTGGCATGCTTTCAAGATGGAGATTCTTTCCACTTATTGAAAGAAAACAAATGTTGTTCTTTTCATTCACAATTTTTTGGATGTAAATGATTCATCATCTATTAAAATTTGCATATGTAATAATGCGATGATGCAAATTCAAGTTCAAGCCAACAAGGTGGCTTTGGGAGTTGCTTACCTTCAAGAGTTTTGGCAACATTTGGGTAATGCCAAGTCTACGACTGCCAAAGTGTCATTTGATTCCACTATCACCATTGATGCAGTTCCTCTACCTACCCGTCCCAAACTCCAAGGTCTCAAGCTCGTCATCACTCCTTTGGTGGCAATGATGATGGTTGGCGTCATCCCCCAAATTCTCTGTTACGCCACGGCTCTGGTTGGTTCCCGGCTACTCAAGTTGTACCTCTGTTTATTGCTATTTGGTTTGCTCCTATTGATTCTTCATAGCCTCATTCCACTTCTTTCAAAGATCCTCATCACCTAGCCTTGGTGACTTTGCCTCCCGGGCTAAGGAGGAAAAAGATAAAGAGGATAACAGGTGATCGATTCCCAAACCCCTTGTTGACCCCAATATTCAATACGGTAATTACAAGATTGACCCTCCCCCTCGCCTGAGGGCTTATACTAATTTTCTTATGAATAGTTAGTTGTCTTCGGCCTTCGTGCCATGTGAACTCTCCTAGGGTGATCTTGTATCCCTCAGCATTTTTTTTTGTGAATATGTAACTTTATATTTAACTTAATAGAAAGGGACTATTGAACCAAAAATAAGGGCTATCTCAGTGCAAAGTTACTATTTCTGGAGGCTTACTATTTTTAGTAAGTTTGTTGTTTAAGCTCAAAATGTTATGATTTCATCCATGTAGGTTAATTTTAGATAAATCAGTCTACCAGTAAAGTTTCATTACAATATCATGTCTATTTGTGAAATTATTTTTTTAAATTGATATTCACAAGAGGCTATAAAAACTTTGAACTTAGTTTTGAAGGTTTTAAAGGTTCCAAAAAGGGGTCATCCTCAGACAACCGGAACTTGCACAAATTAAATGTTGTAAATTAGGTTGTAGCATTTCCGAAATGGAGTCATAATAGTCAATTGAAGTTTTCGAAAGTCGCACCACCTGAAATGTACAACAATGAAATTCCTTAAAGTTTTTGGAGTCTACTCTAATGTGGTAAAATATGACAAATAATTTAGGCTTGGTCAGCCTCAGTGCCTAGGGTTAAATTTCTATGACCTTCTTAGGCAATGGAGAATTGCCTATGTAAAGAAGGCATGTAGGGTTGTCTGCGACAATTCTGAGAGGTTTGTGGTGACTTATCCAAAGATATATGTCTTTAGTTATCCCTATGAAGGAGATTTTCATCGAGATTTGGTAAAAAGAGCTATCAATTTTCACCAACGAAAAGTATCAGCAATCAACCATTGGATACCGAGACCAAAGTCAATTCTTTTCGGAAGACTAAAATCAAAGCTTACAAAATATTGTAAGGAAAACACTTGTGTGGCTTTGCATATTTTATTTCTGAAATTTGTAATTTCATACTATTGGAGATAATAAGAAGCCAAGTTTATGTTCTTGCAACTTATTATTTCCTTATTTCTATTATGTGTTTGTGTTATTACACGGAGTGCCCTTCATCAAGTGGCTATCAGAGCAATTTTTCCTTAAGTGTGGAGATAAATAGTTGACTGTGAGATAATTTGCACCAGGACTATGGTTGTGAGTTGAGCGATAAGTACAAAAAATGTCTCCAAGAAAGAACCATGGAAAAAGAGTCAGAGGTGTGATAGAACAGGATTTTAGACCACTCCAGAGAGGAATACAAGCATTGCAAGAGGAGATTCGTAGAGAAATAAATATTGTGGCAAAAGATCAAAGCAAGGATGAATTCGAACAAGGGCATGTTGAATACGAAGGAGCAGAAGCAACCAGGGATCCTCAATAGGATAGGTTTTCAAAGCCATTTCCAAGATTGTAAAAAGACCCAAGATTGAAGCCCTCGCATTTAAGGGAAATCTTAACTTGCAGGAGCAAATCAACTAGATCAATGATCTAGAAGAATATTTTGAGTATGAAAAATCCTAAGAGGGTCATGTTTGCAAACGCCAAACTGAATGGGCATGCGAAAATTTGGTGGCAAGAGATTCAGTTGGAACGAAATAGAGGAAAGGATAAAATCACAAGGTAGGATTAAATGGCAGAGAAATTGTGAAGACTATTGTTTTTTATCAATTATGAGCTCGTACTACAAAAGAAAATGCATGGGATAAAGCAAGCAAGAAGATCAATTCAAGTGTATACAAAAGAGTTTTGTCGAGTCCTCATCAAAACAAGTCATGCAGAAGTTTGACAAGGAGAAAATTGTCTCTTACCTTAATAGGTTAAGGCCAAGTATTGAAGAGGAGTTGAGTCTAATTACAATGACCAGTTATTTTAGAGGCATACCAGTTTGCCTTTAGAGTGGAAGAAAAATCAAACAAAATGTTGAAAGCAAGCAAGGTGGAAGAGGTTGTGGTGGAAGATACAGCAGGCGATCTTATGTAGGCCGAAGTGAATATCCAAAAAAGAATAATGAGGCAAACAATAGTCAGAATCACAGGGAAAATAAATTCAATTGTTTTTCTAATCAAAAATAATAGGGATCAAAGACGTAGAGGAAGAGGGCAAGGACTAAGAAGAGGAGGTTCTCATACAACTTGTTTGCATTGTGGTGAAGAAGCGCATCGAGCCTGTGAATGTCACCAATGCCAAGGCAGGACAAATAGGAAATATGAAGACCAACCAACGGTTGCGTATGCAAATGAAGAAGCCCAGTCTAAGCACTCAAATAATGCTCGTGGTGGGCTTTTTCATCTGCTCCAAAAGAGGAGAAACCCTTAAACCTTAGGAAGAAATGACAGTAAGGGGCGACACTCTCGTTGTCAATAAAACCTAATAAATGAAGAGCTAGATTAGAGGAAGAGTTTGTTTCGCACTAGGTGCAAGTGTGAGGACAAGTGTTATGATGTGATTATTGATAGTGGAAGCACTGACAATTTCTTATCAAAGGAGATGCTTATAAAACTAAAGCTCGAGAAAGAGAGTAACACTCACGTCCATATTAGATTGCCTAGGTGCAGGATGACTACAAGGTCATGGTCAATCAAGAGTGCTTGGTGAAGTTCAAGATTGGGAGCTACCATAACGAGGTACTATGCGACATCACACGCATGGATGCATGTCATATATAACTAGGGAGGTTGTAGCAATTTAACAAGCATGTTATACATGATAGACGTCCAAATACCTACTCCTTGACAAAGGATGGAGTGAGACATAAGATGAGGCCATTGAACGAAATTGAAGAGAATCTATGTAGTAATGCTAGAATATATTTTCTTTATGGAAGAAAGTTTATAAAAGGTATGAGGCATGAGCACGTGTTTTTGCTTTAATTTCAAATTTAGGTAAAGAGGAAGTAGAAGATCTACCTATAGAAGTTACACATATATTGGATGAGTTTAAGGATACCCTATTTAATAATGTGCCTAATTGGTTGGCACATGCAAGAAAGATTAGTCATCAGATGAATTTGATTTGAGGAGCCAGTTCGTCGAATAAGGCAGCGCACAAAATCACACCAATAGAAAGTGAAGAATTGACCAAACAAGTACACAAATTATTGCAGCAGGGGTTGATTCAAGAGTGTTTTAAGTCCATGTGTTGTACTAGCAATATTAGGACCAAAGAAAAATAGAGAATGGTGGATGTGCTACAAATTCTTAAGCCGTCAACAAGATCACTACTAAATACACATTTCCCTTACCAAAGATGGATGATATTGTGAACTGTTTGAGTAGATCAGTGTATCACACAAAGATGGATTTGAAGAACAGATATCACCAAATCTGAATAAGAGAAGAGGAATCAAAGAGAGCCTTCAAGACAAAGGAAGGTTTGTATGAGTGGCTAGTCATGTCTTTTGGGCTAGCCAATGCATCAAGCACATTCATGCGGCTCATAAATGAGGTACTGAAAGGATTTCTACAGAAGTTTGTCACTGTTTACCTGGATGATATTTTGATCTTTTCCATTGGCAATGTCCATATGAACTTTGTTGTAAATTGTGAAAAGTTATGTATACGAATGCAATTTGTGGCAAGCACTTGTTTAGGCTTAACCATGTGTTAATAGATGATCTTCTTGGATCGAGAGCTTGCCTCTATCATCAAACTTGCTAGTTCAATGATATATTAAACAATGGGGATGAAGTCTCCTTAAATAGAAAAACACAACACGATGTTTCTAAACCAGAGTAACGAGAATCGCCTGAATCGGCGATTCGGCGATTAGATTCAGCAATGGCGATTTTTTTGGAGTCGGAAATCGCCATTGCCGATTTCTTCAAGTGAATCGCCGATTCAGGCGATTCAGGCAAAAAATCGCATGAATCGCTTGGAAAAATCGGCAGGAATCGCCCGGGGCCAATAAAGTATAGAGTTGTAAAATTTAAAAAAATTGCTTGTTTTTTTTACTTTGTTTTTGACCTATTCTCTTTGTTATAACCCTAAAGGGCCTTCTATTTGTTTAACATGAGTAGAAGAGAGGAAAAGTGAGAGAGAAGAAGAGAAAAGAAAAGCCATAGGTTTCTAACCGACAAGAAGAAAGAGCACAAAAGAGATCAGCAATCCATTTGGGGAGGCCATCAATTGCATTGGGAGCATTAGGAAGCCAATCTCAACACTCCTCAACTCATTTGCAAGAGGTAAGTGCTCTTTTTTTTTTTGCATGTTAGTGTATTATGCATTTTTTGTTAAATTTTTATAGTTTTCAAGATTTTTAGTTTAGATCTTGAATGTTCTTTATTTTTACTAAGTTGCAAACTAGGGTTTGTTGTTTTGTAGCTTTTATTAGCTTCAAACTTTGATATTTTACATATAAATTTTTATTGCAGCAGCCTTTGCTTTCATTTTTTGCAAATTCGCAATGGGTAGAAAACATGAATGTTGGAAATATAACGAAGAGTTTCCTGGAAGAACCAAATATCAAACAAAATGTATTTTTTGTAAAGAAAAAATAACTTCTGGGGGTATTTATAGATTGAAATACCACATTGCTGCTATACCTGGACACGATGTTACAATTTGCACTCACCAAACTCCTGAGGCAAAACGCACTTGCTTAATGGCATTAGAAAAAATTGAAAAAGACAAAGCCAATAAGAAAATGCAACTTGAAGGGTTAAGGGGTATTGGCTCCCATGTTCCCGCATCCGCATCTGCAGCCACATCCACATCTGCATCTGCATCAGCTTCTGCATCTGTAGGTTGTGTTGGAGAGGGTTCTTCTAGGCCTCCTTTTTATCCTAGTTCTTCTGCTCGTGCTAGTGCTAGTCGATCACATACTGAGACAGAGTCCCGCACCAACCTATTGCAGCCTAGAGTGCGAAAAAACAGAATGGATAGTTACTTTGTGCCCCGCACTACTCCTGGTTCCCAACCCACGCTTGAGGGCAGGGATTTGAACAAGGAAATTCATGATGATGCCAGAAAGGAGATATGCAAATTTTGGTACTTTTTCAACATTCCATTTATTGCAGCCAGGTAATTGATTCTTTTTTCGTTGTTTTCTTTAAAGTTAAAATTAAAAGTAAAAGTAAAACTTTAATTATATTTACTTGTTTTATAATTTGAGTCTTTGACATCTAAATTTTTATTTGTGACAGGGCTCCTTATTGGCAGAACATGATAAACGCGGTTGCTATTTGTGGTCCGAAGTTTAAAGCCCCAACTGAGGCTGAGTTGAGCGGATACCTCTTGGATGAGATGGTAGAGGACATGAGGGCTGAGCTCGAGGAGAACCGAAAGGAGTGGATTGCAAAGGGTTGCACCATCATGACTGATGGTTGGACAGATAGGAGGAATAGAACACTCCTCAATTTTCTTGTATCCTGTGGAGGTAATTGATCATTCTACTTTCCTACATACATAATTGTAAATTTTGATTTGTTGAATGCTAATTTGTTGATGATCCATTTAATTTTAATATTCTAATTCGTTGTTTTGTTACTTGTAGGATATACCATGTTCATCAAATCCATTGATGCTTCCGCACATGTAAAAAATGCCACATACTTATGTGAGGCTATTGAGGAAGTCATAACAGAGGTGGGAGAACAAAATGTGATCCAGGTGGTGACGGATAATGCAGCAAGTTATGTTGCTGCAGGTAAACTTTTAACTTTTCAAGTTTTGAAAATAAATTTATTTGAATTTTGAAATTTGAATTTCTAATTGACTTAAAATTGTTGTAGGTAAACTTTTGATGGAGAGGCACCCCACCATATTTTGGTCCCCTTGTGCGGCACATTGCATTGACCTCATGTTGGAGGAAATTGGCAAACTTGAGTTTGTCAAGTCATGTGTGGAAAGGGCAAAAAACATATGCAAATTCATTTATAATCATTCATTTGTCCTTAGTACAATGAGGAAGTACACAAAAGGCAAAGAGTTAGCTCGCCCAGGTATCACGAGGTTTTCCTCGAATTTCATCACCTTGCAGTCCTTGTTGACATCAAGGGATGAATTGAGGAGCATGTTTGTTGGGCGGGAGTGGATTTCCTCTTCCTATGCTACAACCACTGTAGGGATAGATGTGGCGGATTGCATATTTGATGAGGATGGTTTTTGGAAACCCGCTAGAGAAATCCTGCAGGTAAATTTATTGCAATTTAACATTTAGTATTTTACTTTTACTTTAAGTTATATTATTTTATATTTAAGTTTTGACTCAAGTTTTTTGTTTTACTTTATATGTAGGTCACTGAGCCCCTTGTAGCTTTGCTACGAACTGCTGATGGGGAGAAGCCCTCTATGGGCTACATTTATGAGGGCATGGATAGGGCCAAGGAGGCCATCAGAGCCCAATATGCAGGAGTGCAGGAGAGGTATGGCCCTATTTGGGACATCATTGATAGGAGATGGCAGAATCAGCTCCATCGACCCATCAATGCAGCAGCTTACTTTCTGAATCCGGCATATTGTTTCCATCCTGAGTTCAAGGCGGATGCGGAAGTTCTCATTGGCTTATACACAGTGATTCAGAGGTTGAGTAGCGATGAAGATAGCGCTGCTGCGATTGTTGAGCTAGACCAGTTCAACAATAAAGAGGGGCCACTTTTCTCTAGCAGGATGGCCATAAATGCTCAGACAACACTACAGCAAGGTAAAAATTAAATAATATATTCAATGTTCATGAATCTAGATTCTAATCTTAAAGTTGATTATGTAATTTTAGAGTTAACTTGTAATTTGTAAATGAGACTAATTGTTTCTATTTTCAATTTTTCCCTTATTGCAGATAGATGGTGGCAAATGTTTGGGGCCACAACCCCAAAACTTCAAAAAATTGCCATTCGTATTCTGAGTCAGCCAAGCAGCGCTTCTGGATGTGAGCGCAGTTGGTCCATGTTCGAGCACATCCATTCGAAGAGGAGAAACAGGTTGACAGTGCAGAAGTTGAATGATATTGTCTTTGTTCATTACAACCTCCGTCTTAGGATCAGACAGATTTTGGGCACTGACTCCTCTCTGATCATTCTAGAGGAGATTGATCCAGAATCAGAGTGGCTCACAGAGGTTGTGGATCCAGTCTTCACTGAGGAAGACCGTGTGTGGGTTGACCAGGTGGATATAGAGGCTGAGGCAACTAGAGCACGTTCTTCAGGCATTGGTAGACGCACACGTGCACGCACAGGCACAAGCCCTAGCGACGTTCATGAGCCCATCTTACATGCGGGAGATATGGCTCGGCAGTCCTCTAGGACCTACATTAGACGCCTTGCTACTAGGCAAACTGGATACTCAGAGGCTGAGGCTGAGGCTGCAGCCGAGCTTCAGGATGATGTTGAGGATGATGATGACTATGAGTCTGAGGCTTGAGCTGGAGCCTTGTTTTTATATTTTGTTTACAAATATTGATACTGAATCATTGATAGACATATGTTTCAAACTTTCATGGATCTTCATCTTAGATTCTTACATACATTTATGATTTGATATCTTATGGATCATCTTACATACATTCTATGATTTAAATCATTGTGATCATTTGATTTCTATTTACTTCAGCTAGCCTACAATTTACATTTTAGATAACATAGTTACATATGTGATGGATTTTATGTTCCATGTTTATGTATGTTAAGTTTTAACTTCTATTTGATGATGTTATAGTGTGTTTAAGTTATATTCAATAAAGGGTGCATGAAATAAGTTTTAAATTGTTAAAATCTTTAAATTTAAAGGGTTTTTTCAAATTTGCCGATTCATTGCCGATTCACGATTCGATTCGGCCTTGCCGATTCCGATCCGATTCCGATTCTTGTTACTTTGTTCTAAACAAAACAATCATAAACTGAATACAAAAATTGAAACTAACTAATAAAACTAAACTCCTTAAAGAAGACAATTAGAAACATAACTTAATTATTTGAATAACCTTCTTAATTGTCATCGTACTAACTACTCTACAAAAGACAATATGGAGGTTTCTTGATCACAAATGCAGAGAACACTGCCCTCTTCTCATCACTACACTTTGCCACATGAGCCTATTGTTAAGACCCTCCCTAAATCTGCAAAACTTTTAGAAATGACAAACATAGCCACATGTCATTGAATTTGATGTTAGGAAACAAAGTATCACTCCTTGTAGACACAAACATCACTATAAGACAAAAACCACAATTTTTGCAAGAAATTTCAAACCCCAACATCTTTTCTTATTTTTTTCAACTTTCAACAATCTGAAATTCTTTAAATTAATTTTGTTTACTAGCTAATTTTTTTATTAATATATTAAGTTGTGTTTTCAATTTCTATCTAAAGGTTGATGTTTAAAAAATTTAATGGCAAACAGAGAGGGATCTACAACTGGTTCATCTTCAAAGTCTACCCCTGAAGACATGTGCACATCTAGATATGTAACCATGCATCCTAAAGGTTCTAGAGATAAAACATGGAAGTATGTCTTTGAGGGACTAGAACCTAATACCATAAGCGTTGTGCATGAAAAACTCATTTATAGAGGCATAAACCGCTTGAAACACCACCTGCTAAAGAACCTAATACCATAAGCGTTGTGCATGAAAAACTCATTTATAGAGGCATAAACTGCTTGAAACACCACCTGATAAAGTTTGACCAGATTTATGTATTTTTGGATTTTAGTGTTGTTGAGATATGTTATGTTTGATTCTTGTAGCTTTACTTTGCACTTATTGATTTTTGTGTTTCAAGTTACTATATCAATGAATTTGTATATGATATAAAGAGACATGTCTCTCTCTTGTTAATATCTTAACTCACAATAGTTATTGCTTTAACATATATGATATTTGTTCAATGTATTATCATGATTATGATAATAATATATATATATATATAAAACATAATCTCCAATATATATAGATAATATATCTCATATATATAATATAAATATAGATATCTATCTACTCAATAATTTATTATCAATGATAATAATGCTCCATGATAATAATAGTGAAGGATAGTTATCAAATGTTTAAGGCCGATAGGCCATTCAAACATTTGATGTCATCGATTGGAAACATATGATCAAAGCTACAACCATTAACACTCCCTCTAAGCTAGGGAGGATGATTTCTATCCAAATAAACAACACATTGTACTGTTGTTACCTCACGATAAGATTAGGAGTATGGTATGCCCAAGAATACCAACCATATGATATACATCATACTCATATTTTTTCTTGGTATGCACATTGGCATCACGTCTCATGATGTTAGTAGAGAAGATATCTACTCATGGCATATCCACAAAATTTACAACTCATAATATCCACCATGACATATCTCAATAATAGAACTTATTGTAGTTGCACACTATTCAGTTAATATTATGTAAGAGACATGAACTATCACGACATGTTCGCAAATACTAACCATATGATTTCCATCATGACAGTAGGTTAAACTATGTTAAAAATGTCACTTTACCATACTAACAAGTAAACTTCGTTAAGAGATCGTCGCCTCTCAAGAAGTTTTCACAAAGATCATCTAATAAATATATCCACAAATTTTACGTCTCATAATATCCACCATGACATATCTCACTAATATAACTTATTTTAGGTGCACAGTACTCAGTTAATATTATGTAAGAGATATGAACTATCATGACATGTTCTCAAATACTAACCATCTAATTTCCATCGTGACAGTAGGTTAAACTATGTTAAAGTTGTCAATTTACCATACTAAGCACAAGTAAACTTCATTAGGAGATCGTTGCCTCTCAAGAAGTTTTCACAAAGATCATCCAATAACTCACATGACATCCACCATGAACAATATCAAAGGGTGGATCCACCATGAATAATCCTTGAGGGTAGAACAAGGGATTTCACTTGAAACTTCACTCTCACAGAGAAGGATGCATTAAAGTACATCTTACGTAATTATTGATGTTGAGGCTCCCTCTTAGTAAGGGCTCTGATCCATAAATCCAAGATTGGTTCAGTAATGTACAAATTTAACTTTGGCAAAAGTTCTGGATAAAATATCAACTGTCAAATATTCAGTGATAGCATTCCAAGTAGGCATTTGCATAAAGACCTAGTCTACACACATGGAACTTCATCTCATGAATCAGTCATTTGACTCCTACAGTTTCCTAATCACTAGCGAATCCATCTTGACATGGTCTACTCCTTTTGAATCAATATGACCAAGGTCCTCAAAAGTCAATTAGAACATATCCTCTATCGGCTCCCTCTATCACAAAAGCATACCTTTACTCATAGTAAAATGAGTGAATGTACTAAAATGGGAACTTATCCTAAGGCTTGGCAACACTTGACATTCAAGATAATGTGGTTCCATTCAAAAGCCTCAAGTACATGCATCAACCTCTCGACTTCCAAGTTTACTTCTCACTGGTGTGCTAGACTCCCAGTGAATGTTATTTCCTCCTCTTTGAAGAAATGCTTTTGGTCATTAACTCACTCCTGTGACTGCAAGCATCAAGTTACTTTCATGTAAATGAGTTTCATCCTCTTTATACATATGATACTCCTTGGCAATTCACAAAAAAAACTCGCAACAGCCTATTAAGCGCACAAGGATACGCGAGCCTGCAATTTTAATACATCTGTCCTGGCCACAATGTGGATGTTCATCCTTGCCATCACTCAAACGAGGTTTTGCATTTGGATCTACAAACACATCTTCCCTCAATATAGAGGGTGATTGACCTTGCAAAGCCTAGTGCTCCATTTTTGTTCCTCTTCTTTTTTTATAGCTGTCATCTTCATGTTCAAGTGGATTGGTCACACCAGATTCTGCATCTTGGTGATAAAGCCAATACCATCAAGCCATATCCATAGTGACCTGTTCTAGCTGCAACCCAATTCTTTTAGTTATTATTATGTTCTGAGACTATGAAATCAATATTGATATTGCCTTGGCCAAGTAGACAAGTGCAACTACTGATGTATACTAACAACTACTGCCATACTTATCCAGTGTAACCTGGGTGCACGCACACAGGTCAAAATCCCCACACACCGAGTGCACGTACGTCCCCGGTGCGAATACTTCACGTACTCGAGTACCCCCACAGTAGCCAAAACGCAGTTGCACCGCATCTGCATCGGTCAAAGCACCTGGGTGGGACGCGACGACACAAGTGCGGTCGAGGTGTGAGGGTACGCAATCGAGTGTACATGAGGGGCGTGACCAGCGTGTTGCATGAAAATTCAAAAACAAAAACTTTTTTGCTTTTGTATTTTGTTATTATTTTTAAGCATGGGAACTTTTTTTATTTGAACAATGAATTTTGAATCTTTCGTCTTTGTCATTTGATTATTTGATAGTCAATGGTTGACTTACATGGTACACCGTACTCTGTATGGTTTATATTTTTCATTTATCATTATCACTATTATGTTTAAAAGTTCTAGTATTTCTAATTTTACTAAGTTCAGTGGTCATTGGTAATGGTTATGAAGTTCCAAATTTCAAGTTTGAACTTATGGTTCATGAATCGCATTTCAAGTTTCTTACTCAACTATATTTGGTATGTTATATTGAAGTATCATTTCATAATTAGCATTTTCAATTATATATGAATACTATTCAATCTCCACCACCCCACCTCCACAACCCACCGATGCACCCTTGTCGTCCCCAAATTGAGGCCCTTTTTGTCCCGCACCTAAAACTTGTCCTGACGTTCCCCGCACTGTCATACCCCCGCACCGGTGTAACACCATGTTTATCTCTTGTGCATTTTCAGTAAGTCATATAGGACTTTTCTTTTGTACTCTTGGCCATGCTTTTATGGCACAGTAGCTGAATATTGTCCAGTGTCTCATGGAACACAATGTTGGTCAGCTTCTACAGTCTCAGCTGTATGTTCTAACATTGACCTTGCAAAGCCTAGTGCCGCATTTCTATTCCTCTTCATTTCTGAAAGCTCCCATCTTCATATCCAAGTGGATTGGTCACAGCAGATTCTGTATCATGGTAGTAACAAAGATACCATCAAGCAATATCCATAGCGGTCTGTTCTAGCTGCAACCCAATTATTTTAGTTATTGTTATGTTCTGAGACTGTGTCATCAATTCTGATATCACCTTGGCAAGGTAGACAAGTGCAATTACAGATGTATATTAACAGCTACTACCACGTTTATCTCTTGTGACTTTTCAGCAAGTCTTATAGAACTTTTCTTTTGGACTCTTGCTCATGCCTTGATGGCACAGTAGCTTAATATTATCCTGTGTCTCAAGCAACACCATGTTGGTCAGCTTCTACAGTCTCAGCTGTAAGAGTCTGCTCTAACATAAAGGAACCAGTTCTTCACCTCCAGTAGCAAACCGGAGACACAATCCATGCACAAAAGATTTTACAGAGGGTATGAAAGTACCACCATTGAATGGCATGTAATCTTGTGGTACATAATTTCACACAGATCCATCTTGTGATTTTAGTGCGCACCAACATCATGAAATTCGATGACTTATGTTATCATTATGACACCCAAAGAAAACTTACATTCTGATCTTAATGTTTGATAATTTGTACTATTGATTGAAATATTCAAATACGCTTATTTGTGATAATAAAACTTGCCCAAAAATATTGGCTACGATCTCCAAATTTTGGGAAAAGCATGTATTTACAAATTGAAGTAACATATACTAAGCTATCAAAAGGCTTGACTCCCAAATCCAACCATAGTCAAATGACTCTGCCCAAGTTACAGATTTTGGTTTAGCCCATGTCATTTTAAGACTAATGTAAATCACAAGAAACCTGCAATTTGCTGCATACGAATACTTCCAGCTGTTCATTATATTATATTTTCAATGATAAAAATATTCTTCAAAGCTATGCGTAAATCACATCAATATGCAATAGTCTCTGCTTAGAATATTTAAATATAGTTTCCACAAATAAGATTAATGCTATTCTTCAGAGTTCTTTTCCAGTAAAAAAATCACTGGATGAATCAATGAGCCTCTAAATACAGATATCTTTATTTATTTGTAAATTTGTCTTCTACATCTTTAATCTATAAGACATTTAAATGACTCGGATATATTAATTCCCCCTGCAGTGTTTGATGATCTCTCTGTACTGCTCCCCATCAAAATCTGAATGTCTCGAACAACACCACATATGTAATAGATATTATCACGATAATCCAATGTTTATGCTGATTGAAGGATGAATGGCTTGTTGTACAGTTAGTTATACCTTGTCCCAACACGATAGCTCTGAATGGTTTTAAAAAATTCAAGTAAACTCATTAACATTGTTCAGCTGCCATACACTTGTCTCTTGATTTCAATCTGTTTATACCTCTCTTCATAACATAATTCTGTCCACTTTGGACTGGAAATTGCTTGCAGGTATAATCCTGCTTGTACCAAGCAAGCTAGATGCCAACATTGATTCTTCCACAGCACGTGAAGCTGATTCATTTAGTGGTCTCCAAAAGGCAATCTTCCAGTGCCCGACTTTGAGCAAATATAATCTTGGCAAATTCAATTAAAATTCTAGGATACCACAAATATTTTTATCCATTATGTCATGTGAGCCATTTTTGGCATACTAGGTTCCAATCACTGCATGATAATGACTTTTACTCCTAAGTGGTGCTGATGTAGCTTCTCTAAAATGGTAGCCCAGCCCAACTCACTATGTCTATGGAAATCTAACAGATAGACAAGCATTTTTCTATAAAGACAACTGGAAAACCATGGGATAGCTCTTGGCTACACGAGAGAAAAGTGGTCCAAACTAACATCGCTAATGACAAATACACCTTTCTGAAGGCATACCAATTGCTGTCAGCCAAGACAACAACTTTTGCTTTCCATCCCAAAATCGGTCAGAGCAATCTCTTGTAAAATTCAATTTGAGATTCTCGGCTTCATTTGGCATTTGATTTTTTAATTTTTTTTATAGCTCTTCAGTCTTCATATTGTGAATTATTAGATTAACAATACTCCATCCTCTCTCATCAACATTGAACGATATCTTAGCAAATACAAGGAGTTCATGCCAACCGTTATCTTGATTTGCCCATATTTACAGAAAGTCCATGATCATTATGATAAATCTTATTTGCTGGTATTCGAAGACTCAGGTGCAATCTAGCAATAGAGGAGATCGACCATATAAGAATTACTACTGTGTGGCAATCCATTGAAATTAATATACACCCTCACAACATTATCCGAACATCACTGGCTCCTACAACATTTATTATAGCAGATTTATGATCGTGTTACAATTCATGACTCAGATCTTCCGATATTTCCAGCACTCTCTATGAATATTTATTTATGCATCGTCCTTCTAGTATTGGCGACTTCAATCTTCCCTATATACCCTAGATTGTTCTCAAATAAGAATTCATCAGAAAACAAAAATAAATATACAGGTTCCAGAGTTTTGAATCTGGTCTGATACCATGATAAAGTTCAACTAGATTTATGTATTTTCGGATTCTAATGTACCTGAGATATGTCATGTTTGATTGCTATAACTTTATTTTGCATTTATTGACATCTATGTTTCAAATTGCTCTTGTAATGAGTATCTATATGCTATAAAAAGGCATGCCTCCCGTAGAGACCTGTGTCTTATTAATATCTTAACTCGCATTAGTTATTGCTTTAAAATATATGACAAATGATATTTGCTTAATATACTATCATGATTATGATAATAATTTATATATATGTATAAAATATCTCATATATATAAAATACATACATACATATGAGTTTTAGTTTCTGGATTCGATTGTGTGTAGTTTTTTATCATCAACATTTCGGATCATACTGCATGATCCATCATCAGGATGCCAGAGAATCATGATAAAAAACGTTGATGATAAAAAACGTCACACAATCGAATCCAGAAACTAAAACTCATATTCATGGATTGTGGAAATCTCATAGATCTGACATACATACATACATATACATATATATACCAATAATAATAATAATGCTCTGTGATAGTACTAGTAAATGATAGATATCAAATGTTTAAGGTCGATATCAAGCATTTGATTTCATTGATTGGAAGCATTCAGTCAAAGCTACAACCATTAACACCACCTCATGGGCCTGACTAAGCATGATACGAGGGTTAGTGGTGGGACCATGGAGGAAACAAAAAGAAAAACTAATGTCTTACTTGCAGCCAAAGAAGAGAAAAGCTAGAAAGGGAAAGAACAAAACTAGTCATGAAAGCAAGCATAATTGAATCTAAAGATGCTACAATTAACCTTGAGGAAGAGACACTTGAGGTCTTGGTGGGCTCTCTTTGTGGCCCACAAATCTGCGAACCCACCACTACCTCAGACTCATGGGCCTGACTAAGCATGATACGAGGGTTAGTGGTGGGACCATTGAGAAAACAAAAAGAAAAACTAATGTCTTACTTGCAGCCAAAGAAGAGAAAAGCTAGAACGGGAAAGAACAAAACTAGTCATGAAAATAAGCATAATTGAATCTCAAGATGCTACAATTAACCTTGAGGAAGAGACACTTGAGGTCTTGGTGGGCTCTCTTTGTGGCCCACAAATCTGCGAACCCACCACTACCTCACCCACCACTTCTGCTACTTCCTAATAGAGCACTACTATCAGCACCGCAGTCTATAGGTGATTATCTTGCCCACAGAAACCAACCTTGAGCACAGCAATCATTAAAAGCAACCAGGTACAATATGAAGGTGGACTAAATTACTATCTAAAGTTTAGATATGTTAGACTGTGGACCAAATTTATATTCTTTTGTTTTTATTTATAGTAGTAACTATTTTTTGTAAATTAATTATTTTTCTATTACAATTGTGCACTTAATTTCATTTTGTGCTTGTAAGTTGCTCACATATGCAATCAAAAGAAGTCGTGGAAGTGCAAAATAAAGGGATGAAAAAAACTTGGCTGCACTATTGGTTGCTCACATCTGGATGGCAATAACTGCACTATCATTAATTTTGTCTTTTTGCAAGAATACTGTCTTGTTTTTGACATTGGTGGATGACTCCAACTAGATGAAAACTATGAAACTTTGGCTCTAACTTATAGCAAGCAAGTTTTTATGGAGGTGGGAGTTGAAAATGTGGTGCAAATAATAACCATTAATACAACAACACATGTTGAAGCTAGTAGAATACTCCAAGAGAAACAAAACACTTTTTTAGACACATTGCGCAATACATGTTAGTCACCTTCTTTTAGAGGATATATGCAAGCAAGATAGAGTGACAATAATTGTTAAAGATTCAAGGAGGATCATAAAATACATCTACAATCACCCTTAGGTACTTCACTTGATGAAAGAACACGCCCATAGGAAAGAGTTGGTTAGATCAAGTGTCAGAAGGCTTGCAACAATTTTCTTAACATTGTGAAGTTTTGTTAGATCATTCACAGCGTTGAACCAAATGTTTGTGAATCAAGCATGACTAGACTCAAGTTATTCAAAAAAGACTTATGCAAAGAGTGTTGCATACATTCTCTTTGCCAGCCTATTTGCACAAAGAGTTGAAAAGATTGTATAGGTAACTCGAAAACTTGAATATTTATTTTTGTATTAAAATATTTAATTTTTATTTCTAATTTTCACAATTTTTTTTTTTTCTATTTTTCAATTGTAGGTGTCAAAAGCCCTAGTTAGAATTCTCTTCATGGTAGCTCAACAGGATATCTTCGCAAGGTGATAAATAGCGCTAAGAAGTCTATCAATACTTACTACAAGGCAGATAGCCTCAAATTAGACCTCATATTCAAAATTACGGATGGAATGTGGAATTTCCTGTTGGACTTTAGTTGGAATTGTTGTTATTTGGGATGTTAACATTCAAGTTTTGTCATTGATGTCAACATATATTTCAGTTACGTGTCGGTTGCTTCATATACACTATGATTTTGCATGTTACAAGCAATCGGACCAAGCAATACGAACAATCTATAACACTTCAGAGTATGTGTGCACAATTATATCATGTTGAGTGAGTATAGAGTGTTGTTACGAGCCTTGAACTCAGCGGCCAAACTAGGCAAGGACTTGGCAAATATTAAAAAACCATAAAATTCCAAGATTTTTAAGGTTTTAAGTTTTTTGCATGCATCATTTAGCCAATTAACATCAAATACACAATAATTGAGATAAATAAAAGCTACTTTGCAATCATACACAACTTTTCAAAGAAAACATAAGTATAGTGTGATTGTCAAATGTCTACAATATTATGCAATCAAAAGTTCGAAACATATATCTATATAAAGGCTCATAGTAGCCTATGTCCTACAAGTACACCTAACATAGGTCATGGAAGACTCTAGTCTTTCTCTTTCCCTATGTCTGAGGTTGAACCTCAAAGACATGCTCATCATGATCATCCTAATCATTAGAGTTGGATCCATCGCTCTCAGCCTCAGGGTCCTGCATCGCATCTCCTTATGCTCTAGCCTCGTCCACTCCCATTGCCACTGCCTCTGCCTCTTGATCTACCTAAGCAACCCGCTCCTAGTCTTCATCACTGAAGACATGATCGCCAACCTTTGTGTTCCACCCTAGTTGTATATCAACCCTCTCTAATATGATAGATGTGTCGGTGCCCAAAATTTGTTCATGACAGAAGCAAAGGTAATAGTGAACAAATACAAGATCATTCAAACTTTTTGCCGCTAACTTGTTGTGCTTCTTCAAGTGTATATGTTGCAAACATACTCCAATTGCGTTCGCATCCTGAAGCACTAGATGTTTGGCTCAAGATAGGAATTACAATTCTCTGTAGATTTGGCACCGAAGTGCCAAACATCTCCCACCAGGCATTTGAAACAAGAAAATTTTAAATCAGTTCTATAACTTTGACTTCATCAATTTAGAATCTAGAACATAAAGTGGTAATTAAATTAGAAATTAGAGTTTGGAATCATAGATTTTTTCCAGTATTAGTTATGTTCGATTTTTCTTGCACAAGTCTCGTGCCAATAGGTCTCATGTGCGTTTTTATACATCTCAGCACTATAACTATTCTAACTATTTCATCGGGTGACATTCTCTCTACAACATTGTAGAGGCCACTACACACTTCGTCATCAAGCTTAAAAATTGATTTGAATTGGTAATGTTGAATTAAAAAAGTGGACATCTGCATTTATAGGCCTGTAAAGTAGATTGTGTCATTACCTATCAATGACATCCCATATCGGACAATATTTAACTTGACTCCTGGCATAAAAAGCTTGAATGGCCTCT
This sequence comes from Cupressus sempervirens, assembly GCA_028749045.1. Lineage (NCBI taxonomy): Eukaryota > Viridiplantae > Streptophyta > Pinopsida > Cupressales > Cupressaceae > Cupressus > Cupressus sempervirens. Next base: position 545,459,160 of record CM053790.1, on the reverse strand, counting down.
TCCGCCTTATTCATGCCCTCATAAATAAAGCCCATTTAAGGCTTCTCTGCATCAGCAATGTGCATACGAACAATAAGAGGTGAAATGAAATGGAAATAAGGAGAAAAAGAAAAATTACCTCCACCATTTCCTTGGCAGGTTGCGAAAGCCACTCTCATCAAAAACCCTATCAAAAACCTCAGCCACTACATTGATCTTTGCATATGATGAACTTGTCCAATGCTCACATACAAACTAGTCTTTGGCTTAAGCAAAGATTGCAACATGAGAAAATTTGTTGCAAATCTAGTGACCCTTGGACGAGACAACTCTTATTTCTTTGTGTGTTACCTCATATGGCTGAGGACTCAAGAATGATTATATATGAATTCACAAATATTTCTTGCTTGCTTAACACATATTTTGATCCAAGGAATTTTACCTAAATCCTCCAAAATGATGTCAATGCAATGGGCGGCACAAGGGGTCCAAAACAAATGGCAGTGCCTCTCCATAAGGAATTTACCAGCACCAACATAATTTGTTGCATTATCGGTCACAATTTGCACCACATTCTCCTCACCCACCTCATTCAACACTTACTACCAGCACCAACATAATTTGTTGCATTATCGGTCACAATTTGCACCACATTCTTCTCACCCACCTCATTCAACACTTACTCAATTATCTCACATAGATACTCTACATTTTTGTTTTGCCTAAGGCATCAATTGATTTCAAAAACACTGTGGAACCTGAGAGAGGACAAAGAAATTTAGTACAACAACAATCACCAATTAATTTACTATTAACTTCCTAACTTCTTACTTTCTATGTACAATATTGAATTGCAAGATGAGGAGACAAGAAAATTCAGCACTGTTCTATTTCTTCTCTCAATCCAGCCATCAGTCATGATTGTGCAATCCTTCGCAGGCCATACTTTACGCTACTCCTCAATTTCAACTTGTATATCAGCCACTCATCGGGCACAAATAGGACCTTTTAGCTCTTCATCATTAAGGGTTTTGAGCCCCAAACCACAAACAATAGTAACACATAGAATTTTGCCAATAAGGAGACTTGAAACAAATTAAATAAACAAATAATTATACTTACTAAATTACTAGTAAGAGAAGAAAGACATACAAATTCTTGAGTCTTGAAAGCAAGAGAAGACATAAAAATTAAAAATTAAAATAATAATTACCTTATTGCATTAAATGGAAGGTTGTTGTAGAAGAAGAATTCTCCAACTGCCAACTTTGCTTGCTCATGCTTTTCCTTATTCCAAGCCATGCACTCAAGCGATGTTTGTGCACCTCAAGTTGTGCATGGAACAAAGATGGAATCAAATGAGGATCTTTATTTATGAACCCAAGGCCCAATATTCACACTGTGAGATGTAGAACTATTAGGTGGAACTAGAGGGTTACCATGATAACTTGAAGAGCCCTCTGCACTTCAAGTTCCAAATAAGTGTGCCATCTCTTCTTGTTGCTTCTTTTTTAATTATTTCTTCCATTGAGATGCCTCTAAAAGAGCTTGCATATTGTAACATCCGGTTTTTCAGGATCTAATTTAACATTCAACATACTCAAAGAATACAATTATAACTTCAATTTCATATGAAGGCAATTACATCATTCATGTTCAAGTGAAGAAAATTTACCGTTAAAGTCAGTTAAACAAAAATTTCTTAAATAAATGCTTGAAATACCTTTTAATGAAATTACTTCAAAAATTGAAATCACATACCTCGAGAAACTGAGACTGAAAATCATCTAAGTATGCTTCTACAACCACTCGGGTTAGTCCACAAATACACTATAACAATTTCTCAAATCGACTACTATCTCAAAAATCATTTGATGATTACAACTATAATTTAAATTAGGGCATCAATCATCTTACCAATTAGGGCATCAATCACCATCGGTTTATTTAAGGCCTTTGATACCACTTTACCACTTAGGGATTTCGCGACCACGAAATTCAATTAGGGCATCTGCGACGACAACTTCTATTTAAGGTATTCCACGACGACGGATTCAATTTAGGGCTTCCGCAACCACGGATTCAACTAGGGCTTTCCATACCACAAATTCAGTTAGGGCTTCCAATACCATTGTATCAATTAAGGTTCCAGCTGCCACACAATCAATTAGGGCTTTGGATTTCTTTTTCTTCGATTGCTTATCTATGACAGTTTCTCAAGATTAGATAAATACTTATATTCAGTAGTCATTTATATGAAAGTGAAATGATGATAACAATGAAATACTTCAATTAAATCTTACTTTCTCATAAACAAAACAAAAATAATAATACCTGTTTCTGATAAACAATTCAATGCATGGCTAAGTTCGAGCTTGGAATACTGAGGGCGACGCATATCCGACATCTTGAGAGAGGCGAAACATTGTCAAGGGCTTTACCACCCAACCTCAGACCACAATATATATCCCCACACAATCTCTAACGAGAAAGGCCCTCCCTACCCGAAATTGTCAGGGAACATCCTACCAATCACTGGGCTTCAAGATATAAACACGCCATACGACTTGGCAACAGGAGATCACAGTAACAAGAATATGCATGAGCTATTAATTAATTTTAAATGGTAAGTATTGAAATGTCACAAATGATATTGCTTCATATTATTGATGAATCCTTTCTCACACCACATCACCCATCTTTCACAACTGGGTGAGTCCCAAGTATTCGGAATTCTCAGAGCAGAAGGCTCCTTTTATTCAAGAAGATTACATACAACCATCATTACATATTCTATGATTATGTTATTAAGAGATCTCATAATGTTATTATTCTTGACAACATTATTCATGCTTGAGCTAATGCTTTATTTAATTGTCTTGTTATTATAACATTTTTAATATTGTTGATTTTTTGCACCTCTTCACCTGTATCAGGCCTTTGAGTCGGCGATTCTCTGATGCCAACAAATTATATTTATTGTGATAATTCACACACCTCTTCACCATACTCTGGCAATTCACCTAGTGAATTCCTTGGTGTTCACCTTTTTGAAATATTTATATATGTCGATCTAACTATAAAGGTTTATTAATGGATTGTTACTCATTTGTCTCGAATCCTTAAAAGAAACAGAGATATTTAACTTTTTTATAAAAAGAAACTATGGCATTCTTAATCAGAATAAGGGAAGCAATATAATATGATGGACAGGATCTGTGGTTTTCCGAATTTAAATACAATTTTACATTCTCTGAATAACAAAGACATTCTTATGATTTTTTGGAAAATATACAAGTAGTATGATAACGAATTCTTGTAAAGCTATGGTTAAGGATCTATGTCTTAATTCATTTCGCCCAAAAATTCTAATCTCATGACAGTATTAACTCTATTAACATTTATCTTTATCGCACCTACATCACCTCATTCTCACTTTAACTTGGTGATATCCTTTGTGCTCCCTTCCTGTTATCAAATGGTGTGACATAATTTCAAGAAGGATAAAGTAAAGTTACAAAAGAAAGACTTCGGATGTCTATTCAAAAGATTATGTTTTTATTCTGCTCTCTCTCCTGACACAAAACTGTTAGGAAAATATTACTGAATCCACATTGTTATTCCACTTTATTCTTGTAGTAGATTTTTTGAGAGAGTGGGAAATCTTATGATGTTATAGCAAGGGAAAGATAACCTATTTCATATTGATCAGTTATCATGAATTTGAACTTAAGAAAAGAATTTCCGACTCAGTCATATCGAATTAAGAAAGAAGGAAAATAAATACAACTTGATTTGAGCAAGACTTCCTTACGTGGCTGACTGCCCCATAGTTGATTGCCTAACACTAGGCTCTAACACCTCCCGCAGGTTCTATGGAAACAATTGCTTGAAGAAACAAAGACGTATCACTTAATCTTTCAAATGAATAACTCTGTATATCCCCCTCCGATGTGTTCTGCATGCAATGATATATGAACTCTATTACGTATGGAGACAAATGAAAAATGGCATATGAATTTCTGATTGCTAATATGAACCGAAGCAAAGACGTAATGTCCTCAGGCTATGGCACCGTAGCAGATTAAAGAAAGGAAAGCTAGGTTAAAACTGTTACACACCAAGAATGCGCCATCCGTCCCCTATCACAACTTGCGGTTGATTTTATTTGTATTCCCCCCACTTAAGCCTAATTTTGGTTCGCTTAAAGACATTTCACAAGAAACAAGAGTTTAATTTGGCTTCCACCGGTTACAAGCAACCATACGAATCCAATTACTTAAGGAAAAAGATATGAAAGAGGGTTGAAAGATTATAACTCAAAATAATAATTCAAATGTTGTTAAAATTCGAACATTATAATCCCAATCATTATTATAGTTTTGAATATTATTGAAATCGATTATTAAATTATAGTGTTATTATATCATTTTTATGTTTAAATGCACGAGTATATATTTTATCAAAATAATAATGATGAAAGATAATTTGCAATCCTTTGAGGGATGTTTTATATTTTAACTTAATTATTTTATTTAAATCATTTGTTTAAATAACTCATGCAATTCCACGGGTGTGTCTTGTTTTCAAATCGCTAGGTTCTTTATCCGTCTGCCAGTGATGGTAATGCCCTGCCTAATTCTTTTCTGACAATGCTTCCACCCCTTCAACATGCTCTCTGCAAGGAATCTCTCTGTAATTAAATTATAAATTATAAATAATTGTATCAATTAACCTTTCATCTTAATTCCATGAATTCTAAATTAACGATCAACTAACATGTCATCTTCGCTTGAAATCATAACGACCAACTATCTTACCATTTCACCAGATTATATCAAATTAAACTACCAAGTGACTTCATGTGAACCTCAATGTCTATATTTCAAGCTAGGTCAAAAATTGGGATGTAACACATATAGGCATGACATCTTGGAGTACTACCTTGGATGGTTTCACATCATGCCTTTGTATATGTAAAAGGTGATACTTCAATCTATTAATGCCTCCCCCATTATATGTTACCATACGATGTCAACGTGTAAAAGCTCATTGTTTTATGGCCAAGAATGGCATGTTTCCAAGCCCTATCTCTTAATGCTACAATATGGTTATCACCAATGTTAGATTTAGGCCTAGTTCCATTACCCTCGGGCTGAGCCAAGATGTTGTTGCTGCAATATACCATAAATAGCGCAAGGTTGGTAGGGAGAGGGACCCAATCTAGGATCAGATCCAATCACCTAATAGCTAGTCAAGAGTACACACAGAAGCAAACATAGAATTGCATCAAAGAGAGAAGAATTCATAGATTTAATAACGATAAAATATGCCACCGACTATCAACCGACATAACCAGCTACAAGGCCTTCCGAGCTATGGCCATTACAATGAATTTAATACATCAGAGCTTAAAACTCACAATCTTAAGAATTTCTGCTATGTATCTTCTATCATCCTACTCCCATGCTCCCATGCCACTTTTCTACAACAATCCAAGTTCTTATATTAGCGAGCTAGGGGACAAGTCGGTCTGTCAAGCATTTAATTACAATGGGTCATGCCTTGGATGTGTAAACCATAACTCAAGCAATGGGCATCAATTGTTCACACGCTCTTAAAGGCAGGTCCAAACAGGATCAAGGAGTCAACTCCCAACTACGCAAGACGCCATTTTATCATAGGAAACCGCATCAAAAGAAATAACACGAACATGCTCAATGAAATCTCAGGGAACAACGACCAGAGAAAACGGTCCATAACTCATAGCACATAGCATGTGAATTTATGTGCTAATAGGATAAGGATCTAAAATAGATCCTCAACATGATGTCAATCGCACTCAACTCAAAACTAAAAGCAGAACTAGCTACTTCACAAATAGCAAACTGCTACATAAAACAAAGCAATATTTTTGGGTGATGCAAGATTACTCTTTGACCAAAGATGCTCCTACATTAGACACTAGGCATAAGCAAAGAACTGATGTCCACATCAGGAAACCTTGATATTCAAATCAAAATCATAAAGATCCAACTCAGCTTGTATTATCCATGAATTGTCTTCAACTAGTTTATCCTTCCACTAAACTAGATACTCCATGTAGTCCTCTCCCCTAGTACTCTTATTTCCTTTGTTGTCTAAAACCTTCTCAATGTTGTCTGTCTTCCATTTGGGATAATCTAGGTCATCTTTTAATCCCTCATCTGATTCAAGATATTGAAAGATGTTCGCAATATTGAATATTGGTAAAATATCCATGTCTTCTAGTAATTCAAATTCAAAAGCATTTCAACTGTCAAACTTCCTTAGGATCTTACAACAACAAAACTTCTTCATCTTTAGCTTACTGAAGGTACCAACTAGAAATATGTTCTTCAAATGAACCACTTCATCACCAACCCTTTACCTGCCCTCTACTTATACTCAAGATTATTGTGCTCTGGATTCTTCTTTACTTCTTCATGTAGATGTTACAAGCTAGGGTTGTCGTTGCACCAAAAGATCAACCTCTCAATGTCCAATACAACAACTAGACTTATAGAACACAGGAGGCGGTTAAGCCATGTCACGAATCCCGAAGGAGAACACTGGCGGTTAGTCCAACAATCCCCCCTCAACATTACCCGAGGAGATTTGAACTTGTGACCAAGCTCTAATACCACTATTTACAAGCTATAGTTGTTGTTGCACCAAAGGATCGACCTGTCAATGCTCGATACAACTAGACTCATAGAACACAGGACGTGGTTAAGCCATTTCACAAATCTTGAAGTGGAACGTTGGCGATTAGTCCAACAGTAGAATCTTCATAAAATCTGTGATTCTTTTGCTTCACACTTCTCTTCGTTTCCATATTCAAAACTCGTAACTCGACAGTCCCTTTAGGATTCAATTCATCAACAATCTCAAAGGTGTCTTCTTGGTACTTATATTCACAGAATTGTTATATGCGAGCTCTGCTTGTGCTAAACTCAAATCCCAATTAGCATGCTTATCTCCAACTAAATATCTCAACAAATTTACCTAGACTTCTCTTCACAACTTTAATGTGTCCATTTGTTTGCGGATAAAATGTGGAACTAAACTTCCATCCAATTTCTTCCAAAGTGTTCTTTAGAAATAACTAGTAAACCTACTATCTCTTTCTGAAACAATAGTTTTAAGCAAACCATGCAATCTTACTACTACTTTAAAGAATATTTAGCCACATCTATTACATCAAATTTCTTCTTACAAGGTATGAAATGAGACATTTTTCAAAATCTGTCAACTACTACGGGAATGAATTATTGCATCTCTAAGTTCTAAACCACAAACAAAGTCCATACTGATATCTTCCCAAGGCTTATTTGGTACAACCAATGCTGAATACAATCCCAAGTCTGCCTAGTTCCTTTGGTTGTTTGACAAATTCTGCAACTTCTAACCATAATCTGCACATCCCTGTAAGTCTGGGGCCAATAATATCTATCAAAAATCAATGTTATTATTTTGTCAATACCAAGTGTCTAGCAAGTCCTCCACTTTGTTTCTCCTTCATTATGTTATCTCTCATAGACCCTCTAGGTATGCACATTTGCATTTCTTTGAACAACATGTCATCTTGAATGAAATGATCAGTCCACTTATCTTGCTCCTTTATAACTGATTCTTACAACCCTTTCAAAGTTCTACAAAGGATCACTTTCATACAAATGTTTCAAATCATCAAAACCAAGTACCTCAAACTCTCATTTCTGTCAACAACTTCATTTGATTGTCTACTCCTGGTTTTCAACAAAAAAAAATTGCAAATACTCAACCCACTTCATGTGTCTCTGATTCAATTTATTCTAGCTTCCCAAATATTGCAAAGCTTTATGGTCGGTGAATAACACAAAATCTTTAGGCATCAAATAATGTCTCCACTTCTTCAAACCTTGAACAATAGCATAGAATTCCTTATCATAAACTGAATACTTTTTCTAAGCATCATTCAACTTCTCACTAAAGAAAGTTATTGGTCTTCCTTCTTGACTCAAAATAAGCTCCAATGGCACTTCCACTAGCATCACAATCAACTTAAAAGAACTTATTAAAATCGGGTAAAGCAAGCAAAGGTAATTTTGTAATCTTCTTTTTCAATGTTTCAAAACTCTAATGTGCTCCATGTGTCCATTTCAAATTGTTTTTATCTCCTCTCATAGTTTCAATCATGGCATTAACTACTAAACTGAGATCTTTGATGAACTTCCTATAGAAGCTCGACAATCCTTGAGATGATCTAACTTCTCCAACATTCTCAAGTGTAGGCCAATCAAGAATTACTTTCACCTTTTCGGGATCCATCTTCAAACCATCAGTTGAAATCACAAAACCAAGATACACAATTTCTTCATTCAAGAATGAATATTTCTTCAAGTTAATCAGCAGCCTATCTTCTTTTAATCTATACAAAGCTTGTCTAATATGCTCAGGGTGTTCTTCCTTAGTCTTACTAAATATCAAGATGTTATCAAGATACAAAATCACAAACTTACCCAAGAATTTCTTTAATGCCTCATTCATCAGCCTCTTGAAAGTACTAAGTGCATTAGTTAAACCAAAAGGGATAACCAACCACTCATACAAACCTTCATTAGTCTTAGAAGTGGTTTTCCGTTCATCTCCTCTAATTCTGATCTAATGACAGCCACTTTTCAAATCAATAAAATACTTTGCACCACTCAAACAATCTATTATGTCATCCATCATAGGCAAAGGAAACCTATATTTCACTATTATCATAATTATAGCTCTAGAATCAATGCACATTTTCCATTCTTCTTAGGTGCCAATACAACACTTGTCTACTCAACTCAGCATTTTCAGCAGATGTTAGTCTATGTGGTGCTTTATTAGCCAAAGTAGCTCCATATATTAGAGACATACAATGACTAATACTTCTCACAGGAGGTAAACCATCAAATGCATTATCAGAAATAATATCTTGAAATTCAAACAACAAAGATTTGATCTCAAGTGCATGCTCAAGTTCATCCTGTTTCTCATTCTTCCAAGAAATTATGGCAAAACAAACATTATGCTCCTTTACATCTTTAGCAAACTAATTTCCTTCAACTGAACATACTCTTACTGTGGTACAATCATTCTCATCAGGTTTCTCTACTAAAGGCAACAAAACTTGTTTCTCCCATCAACCCAAAGAGTATATTGATTCAATCTACCATCATAAAAAGTTTGTCTATCATATTGCCAAGGTCTACCCAATAGAATATGACAACAATCCATGGACATAATATCACACAAGACTTCATCATAATAATTTCTAATCCTAAATTTAGCAAGGCATTGCTCACTTACAAGTATCTTGTGCTCCTTCTGGATCCAAGCAACATGATAAGGCTTAAGATATCTCAACCTCTACAACCACAACTTGTTAACCAGCTTCGACGATGCCAAGTTATCTGAACTCCCATTGTCAATGATTAGTTTGCAACATTTTCAAGCAATCTTACACTTAATCTTGAATAAACTTCTTCTAAGACAGGTTCTTCATCAATTTCCTCATTCAAGAAGATTATTCTCAACATCAAGTTCTCACCGTTTTCCGGTTCATTAGGTGGTTAAACAACTTCACAAGCCAAGGTATTTCTACTACTACCTCCAATATTTTGCCATAATTAGTACATTTAAAAGCTCTATGTCCTTCTTCGCCACACTTGAAACAAGTGTCATTAAACCAAGACTTTTCTTCTCTTTTACCACCATTATTATTGCTAGAGTAACCAAGGTAGCTACCTCTAGTGTAATTACCTCTCTTTCCAACAGGTTCTTTCCATTCAATCTTTCCCTTATCTTGTATCGCATTGTCAGATCTGCTACTACTCCATAGGTTTTGCCTCTGCTTCTTTAGAATCTACCATTTTTTCCTCTTTGTCTTCCATCATGTTTATTTGCCAATCATTCTCCAGCCTTCAAGGCATATTGATATGCTTCTTCAACACTATCCATCTACACATAGTTGATCTCATCTTGAATTGATGTCCTCAACGCATTTAAGTATCTAGCCACTTTCTCAACTTCACCGTCCACGTGTCCAAATTTGATAGTTGACTTGTAGAATGCCTCAATATATTCTTTCATACTCAAGTCCTTTTGTCTCAAATTGTACATTCTCCTCAACAGATCAACCTAGTAACCTGCAGGAAGAAACTTCTTCTTCAACTTGCCAATCATCTTAACTCAAGTCTTGATATTTTCTTTAGCTTTTTTTGCGTTTCAATCTGAAAATGATCCCACCAAAGTGAAGCATAAGCCTTCAACTTGGTGACTTCTATCTTAACCTTCTTATTATCTAAAGTGCTTTGATACTCAAAATACTTATCCATCTTAGAGATTCAATCCACTACAACATTAGTCTCAGGTCTTCCATCATAGCAAGCAGCTTCAACAGCAACTCTAGAGTTTTCCCTAGACAAAACTCTCAGAAGCCTTTCTTCATCTTGTTCAACCTCAGGTACAGGATCAGGATTAGGTACTACTTCTTCAACATCACTTACATTCTTAAGGTATACACCTCATCTCTGGGTTGTCTCAACAGCTTCAAGTCTCATTGCAATCTACCTCAACATGTCCATTATAGCATTATTTGCATTTCCTCTGCCTTGAACCATCTTGACAATAGTTCAAGCAAGATCGTAACCTTCCGCAAGTTTTAGGTCAGATTCCAGATCTGCCACCCTACGACTCATCCAAACTAAGGTTATCCATGATCCACACTCACAAGGAAAATAAACCTTACACTAATACCCCCTGATACAGGGGTAGTAGGAAAAGGAAGCTAATCTAGAATCAGATCCAATCTCCTAACAACTTGCCAATAGTAAACATAGAAACAAATAGAGAATTGCAGCAAAGAGACAGTAGAATTCGTATATTTACTAAAGATAAAATATGCCATCAACTAGCAACCAACATGCCCAACTGTAAGGCATTCAAGGTTGCGGCCATAACAATGAATTTACAACATTAGAGCTTCAAACTCGCAATCTCTCAGAATTTATGCTATCTATCTTCTATCATCCTACTCACATGCTCCCATGCCACTCTCCTACAACAAAAAAAGTTCTTATATAGCCAGTTAGACCACAAGTCGGCCAGTCAGGCATTTAATTACAATATAGGTCCTACCTCGAAGGTTTAAACCATAACTCAAGCAATGGGTATCAATTGTTTACGTGCTCTTAAAAAGAGGTCCAAACACAATCAAGGAATCGACTCCCAACTGCTCAAGACATGTTATCATACGAAACTATGCCAAAAGAAACAACATGCGCACTAGATGAAATCTCAGGAAACAGTGACCAGAGAAAACATTCCATAACTTAGAGCACACAACACATGAACTTATACACACATCGGATAAGGATCTAAAATAGGTGCTCAACATGATGTCAACCGCATTCAACTTCAAACCAAAAGCAGCAACGGCTACTTCACAAACAGAAAACTGGTAGAGGAAACAAAGCAATATTTTTGAATGATGCAAGATTGCTTATTGACCCAAGATGGTCTTGCATCAATAAACAGATTAATAAGCATCTACATATGGAAAATCAAATTTACAAACACTAGGGCTGCTTACTTTTCAAGTTTTTCATCAGCATAAAATGGAACTCGTCTAAAGAGTCCAAAGTTCCAAACAAATGCAGATGAAAAAAAGATTTGTTGAAGTTAAAAAAAATACAAAATAACACAAAGAAATGTATCTTACCTCTTCAAATTTGTTGTCGAAATAGAAATACAACTCAAGTCTTAAGAAGCCTCCTCCAAATGCTTTGTTTAACTACTCTCAATGCTTAGATGCATGCTACAAAGTAACACAAAGAATCAGCAACCAATATATGACAGCCAACCAATTTTCTAATCCATCTCCCAAACTCCAATACTCTTCTCTCAAGTTCTTTCTCTATTGTTTTTGTTTGCAAGTGATAGAATGACTTTTTGAGGTCTTAGACATGCAATCTAAACCGAAGAAATAAAGGAAAGATCAGTTAAAATGTTGTTTTTTGCACTTTATGAATGTCACCTGACCACCAAGTCAACCCAGTGAAACTTGGCAAGCCCAACAAGTTTGTTGACTCCGCAAGTCAAGGAAAACTCGCCCAAGACTTAGCTGAGTTTGAGTCCATTTCCTCAACCTCAGCAAGGCAATGTCGCCTTGGGATTTATCACATTAAAATAATGCTAGTATAGGCCTTATGTCTAATAAGGTTGTATGCTCTAATGCGATGCTCTGGGTGAGTTACAATTATTTTAGTAAAGATTAGTTACATGCCAATAACAGGGGAAATAAAGTGGTTGTGTTTTGAGTGTAACTTGATTGAGAGTTGAAGTCTTGGTATGTGAGCATCATTCATGGTAAAATACTTCAATTAGAGTGTACTATGGGATTTATGACTTGATTAAGTCATATTATGGCTAATGCTAACATGTGGCAATTGATATTTTTTTTCAGAGCCAACTAGGTGTTGTTGCATACGATATGGATTGACAAGCATTGATTATGGGTCATGGCATGTATTTCAATGATTGTATTTGTTATGCACTTGCATTTAGTACCATGTGTACACTAGCATTGGTTGATATAAATATTTGTGAATTGGGCAAGTCCTAACAAGCCAACCCAATTGCTTGTTGTAGCTTATATAAAGGATAGTAATTACTTTGCTGTAATGAATGGTATAGAATGAATAGATGCAAGCCTTGATGTTAGATATCAAAGAAGAGTTTAAGGATTGGACAAATTGTTTGATAGAGGTATGAGTGGAATCTATGCTTATTCCTTATGCACTTCAATGGAGTTGTAAAGGCAAGTGAGTTGCCATCAGTCCATTCATGTCCTTTAACACGAACTGATGTACTACACATTGTATCAACTCCTAACAGGGTCAGGTCTACTAATAAGGACATTATTATACTAGTGTGTGATCTTGTGGGTATCGTCCCCACTAGGGATTTTCCCTTAACAGGGTATTTTCGAAAACAAAAGTCCTATGTCTTATGGTGTTGGCTTATATCTTGTTCATCTTATTTTGCACAGCTGTATCTTTAATACCACACGACTAATTCACCCTAGTTGAATACTAATTGATTGCTGAGAATAAGAAGGATACTAAGACATTAAATAAATTCGAATCCAATCTAGAGGCTAAAAGGAAGAAACTTTCTTGCAATTTGGTTGCTAGAGAAGTTTTAATCAATGCTCTATCAAAAGAAGATTTTACACAAGTTACAGAAATGTGTATGTATGTGTGCTGAATGTCATACATCTTTTGAATTGAGAAAGAAGTATCTAGAAGAAATTTGTTTCATGCTTCAATGGAATTGATCCAAGCATACAGGAGATGCTATTATAATGTTCATAATTTCTGAATATGATCCAAATTTGCTTGTATAAAATCTGAATCATAAAGCCCTCCTTGCACAGTAAGCCTTTTCAATATGAGCATTAAGCTCTATGTAGTGTACATGAATGCATGTGCATTCTCCATTATAATAGTTCTAATAGAGTATACCTATCTTGTGGGTTCATCACCATTGTGGTTTTACCCTTAACCGATTTCCACATACAGAATTTTTGGCAATATATGTGTTCATGATGTGTTTTAGATTTATGCTTCCATGTTTACTTTCCAAATCTGAGAATAAGTGGTGTAAGTTTTTGTGGCAATTGTTTCACCCCCCCCTCTTCCTTTCTTAGTCATGTCCCCTACTTCCATCAAGGCCCACATCACATAGCAAAGGAGCTTAGTAATTGATTGAGCTTTTCTCACCCTCTTCCCTTGCATTGCTTCCTTCTTCATCAAATTCATGACATAGAGTTATTTCCTTCATCCAATCAGACATGATTTGCTTCCTTTACCAGATGGGAAGGTGGAATCCACATCTTGATGTGGCAACTTGCCACCTGAGAAGGTGCACTCCTTTATGTGTAAATTTGCCAAATGAGAAAAGATGGTCCTTCATGTGCCAAAATTGCCAATTGAAGAGGTGGAATCCACTTCTCGGTGTAGTGATGCCCCTTCAATAGGTGAAATCCACTCCTCTATGCAGCAAGCTTGCCACTTGACTAGGTGGAATTCGTCGTTCTATGTTTCAACATAACAAGAGGAAGTACTATTTTAATTTTATCGCTAAAATTACTTTTTTATTTCCATCTTTATGACAATTTATTTAGGCACATTTTTAGCTCTTTTTTTAATTTCTCATTTCCCAAATTCAGCCAAATTTTACCAATTCTCTCTATTTTGACCCTTAGCCAGATTTCATCAATTTCTCCCAAACTTTGACATAGAGCCATATATTGTCAATTTTTCCAATTTCCCATTTGATACTCTAGAAAAGCCATCCAAGTTTTGGATTGCTGCCAAACTTGCTCTACCACCTAAACCTATGAGCAAAAAGAAGGGGTCCTCATTTGCAATTGGTCGATGGTGTGAAAACCTCATAACAAATGGGTATTAAGATAATAATTTTCACATTTCAATCTTTTTAATTAAAAAGAATAAGAAATATCGTAACTAGAACTTGCACCTTTGAAGGCTGCAAGGGTTATGCCGATAGTGATATTATATTACATGATGTAGCAACATTGCTTGTGTGGAGATTTTTCCCATAATTGTTTCATTTTATGCTAAAATATTTGATGGGATAATTCCTCATTTTATTGTTCTTTACATCGAAAAATTCTACATTTTTATTTCAAGCACTATTTGGTAAAAGTGGATTGAATACATAGGCACCTAGAGATTTCACTTTAGACATATTGTAAATGTCAATCCTTGTCTTTATATTTTACTAATCTGAATATATATATATATATAACAAATTCAATATTGTGATATTTTAGTATTCTTTTGTCTCCATATTACTGACAAACTCTTCATGTCTAGCTCCCTATCCCTATCCCTGCATGTCTATCTTCTTCTTCTTTTGGTTGGTAATAAGATATTTTATTAATAGACTAAAAGATTTACATAGATAGGTGATGAGATCAATATTTGTCCCAAATTATACCATATATTATCCTCCGTATAACCCTTCAAACTCCTATCAATCCCCATTTTATATTTCATTTTATCCTTCTATGTTTCATATGATCTAATATACGTAAGTAATATTTAATCTAGTTATTTGATAAAATATGTGAATACATATATGTGATTGTATTTATTTTGCATGTTATTGTATTTATTAAGAAATATTATCAAGCCAGCCACGAATAGCATAATACCTTAATGGCTGAATCTCCACATATAATATTTGTACGGTGATTAAAACAAACAAACTCATTTTGGAGATGTAACAAAAACAATTAAACCCATGCTACAGGAAACTAAGCCGTTACTTCCGCTAAGGACGTGAACTCAGCATTTCCAAGCCTCACGTGGAAACAAATTGTATTAATATGACTCTTGCAAAACTGTACTAGATGCTGACAATGATGCTTGCTGGAATGATAACAAATTATTGTCTAATATTGGCACATATCTGATTTCTGGTATTATTTGTATGGTGATTAAAATGGAGGACTTCATACGTGGCAGGAACCAAAATTGATATTTCCTATTCTCTGCTACAACTGCCTACAACCTGTAAATATGCTTGTACATTGGCTGATGTTTGGTTTTCATTATATCTATTCTACTCTACGTTGTTATAAGCTGCATCTATATAAGCAAGGAGAGACAGGCGGAGGATATACATACAGTCCTGTAGAACACACAGCATAGTACACAGACTTATTATTATTCTGAAATATAAGTTTCGTATTTGCATGATTTTGGAGGTATAAAACTATTATTTTTCTTCACCAGGTAGCTGAGGAGGAAGGGCCCACTCTAAAGTTACCCGGTGATTATTTTCTGTTAGTTATGTTTGGAGTGCATTAAAATTAGTTTTCATTTGTATGTTAATTAGCTAAGCATTCCATAGTATGGATTTGATCGTAGTATACTAGTTTATATACTCAATATCCGTATTTGATTACATAATAATATTTCATATTAATTAGATTATGAGATGATAATTTATTAAGATTTGTAATTATTTTAATTACAGATTAGTTTTATTGAGTTATTTATGTTTCTGATCTTCCTGTCGCCAGTAAGTGACAGTTCTTGTCGCTGGGATTTCTTTAGTTTTTCACAGACTCACTTTTGTGTGTCGTAGCTGCATTCATAATCCCTCATTTCACAACTATCATCCCTTGATAGCATATTGCTTGGACACCTTTCACAAGCTTACGCTCTCGGATTGACATGTATAGACCAGCCGAACTTCATCATAAAATTGTTAATTATTTTGTTATTATTTGCCTCAGCGTTGGCCTATTAATAGGCCATTCTAAAAACTAGTCATCACACAACCAACACCTTGCACCTAAACTTCATTTACAATCTTCAATTGCTAAGCAAAGATGCTTCTCCTACTATCCTCAATATATGAGGGTCTTACAAAAAGAATAGGATTTTATATTTTAACTACCAATGTGATTCTACTTCAATAAACAACCCCTCGCTTCATTCTGAACAAAAAATCAATGGCCCTGCTGATTTCGGATTGTCCATTTTGCCTTGTTCGCGTCATTCTTCCTCTTTCCTCGCACTGGGGTTTTCTACATGGCTTGTTTCTTGTCTTCCTCATTCCTTCCACAAAATTTTCCATGCTTATCAGATGCTTTTCCAAGGTCGTTCATGGTTGTCAACTCGATTTTCAAATCATATGTCACTTACACCCACTGATTGCTTTACCCCTTGTTTGCTTAATCGAGAGCACACATCAAAATTTTCCTATCGTCCATCTTGGAAATCAGTAAGCCTATTTCCAATGAAGCTAAAAGCAAAATTTCGGTCATTTTTCCTTCCCCCCTTACACCCTCAACAGAAAGACCACCTTAACCACCACTCGCCTTTTACGATAACTCGTAGTGTGACAACATCGAGGGTGAGAAACTTTCAAACCTCTAACCCTTCATCTTGCCCTCTCCTAGAAAGAGTGAATCTCCTCTACTAGCTTGAGCCACTCCACCCTAATTTTTTCCTTATAAGCTTCCTTATTCACATTGTTTGGCCACCATAGGAAACCAAAATTTCCTTTTTCCTCCCACTCTGCTTCATCCTAAAAACATTCACTATAATTAAAACCCATTCCCGAACATGCCCACTCTAACAGAGATTCTACACCTACAATTAGGTCTTTACCTTTCACCTTTCTCTATCTATATCCTATTATTTATGTTTCTCTTTTATCCTATCTATCTATATATCTACCTACCGACCTACCTATACCTATCTAACTATAGTCTATCTATCACCTCATATATTGTTAGCAATCTATCTCTTCATTTCCCCACTCTTCTTATTTCTCTCCTTCTCATTCCCTTCTTCTTTGTCTCTCCTTATGTAGCCCTCCCTAATTTTACCTCTATCGGTCATTTCACCTCGCTATCCCTCATTTCTCTTTTATTATTCATTTTACTCACTCTCACCCCCACTCTCTCCCCTTATATCTCCATGTATTACTCTATCACTCTTAACTATCATTCCCCCATATTAATGGACAACGTAGATTTTTGGAGCCAATAATTCAAATTTGGCTCTATCTGATTATCTCTCTCTTCCTCTCCATCTTACCCTATCTCTTTATCTCTTTATTCCAATCTCTCTTTTCAATCTCCATACCTCTTTATTTTTACCTATTTCTCTACATCTCATTCTTGACACAAGCAATTGGGAGAGACATAACTACTATAGAATTAAATGAAATAATGCAATAAAAGAAGGGATTTATTTTTTTGTAATTGCTACCATATACAATAGTGTGAGTCTCTACAAGTAGAAGGCCCAAATTAATATAAGAGGGGAGTGTGTTGGATGTTTCCCTAAAATATCTACAATCAAGTCATTAAATGACCTTCGTAACAAGAACTATTAAAAAAAAATTTAAAAACTCTAGGCCTTTATTAAATATCAAATGGATTATTATACTAATTTAAATTCACAACCTAATACTCTTTAAACAATTTAAGCATTACACTTTATTTTTAATCATATAGAGGTAAATTTCTAACTATTATTACTTACCAAACTATTTTTAATTATCCATTTGTCATAAACAATAATGATGTTAAGTAATCTGATTATTTAAGGAAACACAACTTAGTACTTTATATATTGTAAAAATTACTAAACTTACCTAAATAGTTAATTAGCATTGATCAGTTTTATCCATTTGTGCAGGATCCATCAAATATTTTAATAATAGAAAAGGAAGAAAAAATATTTTTTTTGGACATTCCCACTAAATTCTTAGGGAAAAAAGAAAAAAATATCTAATATATTTGATTCGTAAGGTCGTGGAAGCTAATGTTAGAACTTTAAAAAAATAAGAAAGACAGAAAGAAGTAAATATCTACAACATTCTAGGTAAAGGAGTCTCTACCTTAAACTCATATTTCATAGATAGTATTGGTACTTTATAAAAGTAATATCTAATGTTTAATATGTTTATTGAATTGTACTTCACTTTATTATAATTTTAGATTCAAATACTATATATTATGTTATTATGTTATAGTAAAAATATTGACTATTACTCTCAGCCAAAACACCAAATTACATCAAATTATACATTTTATTTTCATGGATAGTAAAAATATTGACTATTAATCATAGCCAAAACACCAAATTACATCAAATTATACATTTTATTTTCATGGATCTCTACAAACCAAAAGTTAGGTGACAATAGAAAGCGTGTGAGAAAATGATTCAAGTTCTGAAATGTGTCCCTTACCATGGTGATAGCGGATCTGCCTTCCACTATATTTCCATGTCAGAGAATTTATAGACACTATAATTCAACAATCTACAGGTTATTAGCCATATCATCATGTCTGCATCCATTGCTACTGTTGCATGAGGTTCTTTTTCATCAACAACACTAATTATTAGGATACTTCTATATATACAGTTGCAGTCACAATTTTTCCGAGGATCATCAGGCTGATTGCTTTGCTTAAATAAAAATGTTCATTATTATAAAGAAAACGCTTTGTTACAAGTTATGTTCCTCTTATAAACTATATCACAGAAGTCTAGACAGAGGAAAGCTCTGAATAACAAAGGATGACGAAATCATTATCCCGGGTCATTCATAAGCAAAGCTGGACTATCAAAAAGATTATGCTCACTTGTGTTTACACATTGCTTTTCCCATAATTCCAGTCTGATAGCTATAAATTGGACCTCCCATGAAAATCTATATTTATCTCTAAAACTGTGGTGCCAAGCCCTTGTCGTCTCCCTGCCTCAAATTCTTTTGCACTGAACCAAAAATAACTGACTATACACACAGACACACACACACACACAGAAAATTGCATCATTTAAAAATCCAAAATAAACTATACACACACACACACACACACACACACACACAATCACAAGCTTGAGTCATTTAAAAATCCAAACTAAACTATAAATTAATTTAAAAATTCAATCCCTGTCACTAACTCTAAAAATCTTATTTTTAAATCCCTAATTTAGTAAAAGAGTCAATATATTAGTGGAATAATTTGTCTCAAATTTTATTGTAGAGGGCAAAAAATATCAATAATTTATGAAAACAACGCCATGTTACTTCTAATTTCCTTATCCTCAGTTAACTGTAATGAACTGGAAACATCATGTCTTATGCTGTTAATTTGTCCAACTGTGAAATGTCTAATATCAAATATGGAACTGACCAAAAAACTACCAATTTGATCTTTTGGTAAAAGAAAGGCCTCAAACTACTTAAGTCACAATTTAGTTCATATTTTTAAAGCTCTCTGTCATCGTTAAAAGTGGCATTTTAGTGATACAAGTAGATTTTTTTCACAAATTTATCATTAGAAAGTTCTTAACCATGGGAGGCAAGACAATTCCATCCCAAAATAAATCAAAAGAATGGGAATTGAATGCTTTGACAGACAAGGTACGATGCAATATGCCTTGCAAGCCACACAGATTTTTCTCCAAGATAAACCTCCATTTTGACATTTCCCATTTCCCTTCAATGAAACCCACAGCCAAAGAAGCAATACACAATTCTTAAAACTTACCAGACGATGCATAAAAACTGATCATTGACAAACAAAGATAACTAATTGAAGGATATTCCAAAGTGGGAGATCAGAGAGCACTAGAAAACATGGAAATAAGAACAAAGAGGATCACAAACTGCACTATATAAGGATACTAAGCATAAATACCAGTGACTCCAAGCTTTTTCTTCTCACATGGACCCAGATCATGGCTTCTTACAATGAATCATCCAGTTCTCCTCAATTCTTATATGCACAACAACATATTTGGTAGAATTTTGGGCCCCTCCGACCTTCACCACTACTCTAGAATCCTCTGCAGACAATTCATCCACCAAATCAAGGAATGTAAAAACTGTAGCATACCCATTTATAGACCAGTGGTCATGCCAGAGAAAAGGGTGTTTTTCCTCAAACTTTGTAAACGATGACGGTAAATCTCTGGGTTTTGAAAACATTCATCCAACTACCCCAAATCTTTACGAGTACTCCACTCAAGCCCATTTACCTTGTGCACAACAAAACCTTCCCTCGGGCAACCTGAACAAAACAGCAGCAGCATGAATTGAAGTGTTCCAATGAGAATTATTCATCAAAGGGCACATGCTGTAGCAGGGTCTGTGTCCTCGCAAAATGAAAAAAAAAACTCAAATTAGGCATGAGAAAAGTCCTGTTCAATTACCTGACTGTAAGGAAGCCCTGTCCAGAACAATCTTTCCATGAGAATGGCACAATGCCACGTTTTGCATGTTCTACGAAAAAATATCAAAATTTGATTTCGTCTTCCAGAATTCAGCCACCTTACCCTTAACGTGGCAGTCTTACTTCTGTTCAAAATTATTGTTATCCAGCTGTTCTAACTGTCAAGGAAACCTTAGCTGGCAAAAAACACAAATTCTGCACTGAAGGTTTCTTATTTCCACCATTT
Source organism: Cupressus sempervirens (assembly GCA_028749045.1). Classification (NCBI taxonomy): domain Eukaryota; kingdom Viridiplantae; phylum Streptophyta; class Pinopsida; order Cupressales; family Cupressaceae; genus Cupressus; species Cupressus sempervirens. Next base: position 545,438,119 of record CM053790.1, on the reverse strand, counting down.
TCTAGACACCACAACTTTTTCTTGGCATAATACCACCAAATTTTCCGAACAATCTGGTGGGAGTTTTTTGCAGTGAGTTACCCTATCAGCTTAAACATCTAAAAGATTAAAAATTCTGAAGTAGGTACCATAACAAGTCATTGATAACATTATCCATCTGAGAGACCAATAATGATAGACATAATACAAAGGTTGTAGGGAAGTGCATCTTTGACCCATTGGGACAGGTCTTTGAAATGACAACATATTTCCCATACTATAAACAAAGTGGAGACATCCCTCATTGCATGAAAATTCTCGTCCACAATTCTTTATGTCTTTGTCCACAAAACTTAAAATAGAAAATATAAAATGAAAAACTGAAACCTAAAAAGCATCACATGAGAGTTTTAACGTTTTAGTACTACACCAATAAGACAAAAAACACATTCTACAAACATGCAATCTATATTTTACTATCATGCAAGGACTTTTTTATACTCTAGACTCAGAAACAAACAACAATTCAAGCAGCGAGGTTCTTTACATGAGATGCCAATTCAATTGCCAAATGAGAGAAAGTTAAAATACAAGAGTATGTAGAATGCAAATCATTCAACATTATTTCATGAACATATCTAAGACTAAACAAAAAAGTGTGAGAAGGTCATAGGTGTCAATATTTTCTAGATAATTAGGTGCAACATTATTTAATGCAAGTACCAAGACCTTATGGTGCAAAAAGCTGCTTTCAACTCCTTTTACACACCATGGACACTAAATTAGGGTTTTATATAAATTTTGTCATTTTTTAAGGAATTTTTAATGATCAAATGGCACTTTTGCAATGCTTTAAAAGAACTACCTAAGATCACAATTTTGCAATCAACAAGATAAGAGTACTTAAAGCCTCAACTTTGCCAAAATATCACTCAATTTAAGTTTAAAGAGTCAATCTAGTTTGATAGATTCTATATTTTCAATTTATTGTTTTTTTCAGAAAGTGAACTAGACGAAAACAAGGTTTGTGCACACAATAAAAATATTGCAATTGTGTTTCCAAGTAGAAGAGGTCACATAAAACAACCACCATCAAATGTGAACTTTGTCCTAAAACATTCCAAGGCACTTACTCAAGGTTGAGGGCTTATTTTCTTTACATACCCTAAAAAAAAAGTGTCAAACATTGCTTCAATGAGTTGGAAAGATATCAAGATATTAGGGATCATGAAAGGGTTGATGAGAAAGTGTCTCACTTGAGCTCTCATACTTCACCAACAGAAGCAACTCAAAATAAACATAGACTACCAAAGATCGATGTGTCTTCTAAACATATAACAATAGAAGGTGTAGGAGTCTATTGTAAGAGACCCCATACTGACAACCCAAATACCATTTGGAAAAGTTTAAATTGCAAGGGAAAGATATAGTTGATGTAGCAATTACATGCCCCTTTTATGCAAATGGAATACCATCCAAGATTTGCTCACTCACCTTTCTACAAGGATATGCTCCATTCTATCACTAATGGACCAACAATTTATAAACCACCAAGGTATGAAAAGTGTAGTAATTCTCTAATTGATAAACAAAAAGTTTAACTAAAGCAAAAAACTACAAGAATGAAAAGAGCACAAACTATTAATGGATGTGCACAATGATGCATCGATTGACAAATGTTGAATACCATCCACATCTTAACATCATAGTAGCATGCAGAAAAGGCCCTTCTTTTTAAGGCAATAGACTACTCAAAGCAAGAAAAAAATGCAAGGTTCCCTCAAAACTAGCTATTTAAAGCCATCAAGGAGCTGAAAACACTTATTGTGTTCCAGTTGTTACACATGCTACCTCTATTTGTAAAGCAATGGAGGAGTTAGTGCAAAGAAGTATGAATATATATTTTGGTCATCGTGTTGTGTGCATTCATTGAATAAAGCACTCAAAGAAAACTACCGAGTTTCAATGGATTGAAGATCTCATTGAAATGGGCAGCAGAGCACAAGTGTTTAAATCTTATCATCATTATGCACAAGCCAATCATTGAAATGTGTCCCAAATGAAGCTCCTCAAAACTATCAGTATATTTTAAATGGATTCCAAATCTCATTGAAAAGGGCAAGAAAGCACAAATGTTTATATGTTATTGTCATCACGCACAAGCCAATTATTGAGAACTTAAGCTTATTGAGAATTTAAGCAAATTGAACTCCTAAAACCAACTGATACACAATTTGCTTCTTATATAATACTCCTTAAGCATCTTTATGTAGTCAAAGGAGCTTTATGTTCCATTGTAGTTAGTGATGCATTGGCATCTAGGAGACCATCTTGATCAAATGATATTGTTGAGGTAAGATGTACGGTCCTTGATGTTTATTCTCAAGCTAATGATTGTTGTTGACTTTATTCAACCATATGTGAGGTGATCAAATTCCCAAACTCAACAAATATTTTAAAGATCTCTGTCTATATCCTTTGATAGTAGAAAAGAAACATGGATGATAGAACAAACCTAAGCCACCATTTCATTTTGCTAAAGAGGTCTCAATATAAGTATAGAAAAATGTCGACCGAATTATATATGTCAATTATATATGTATGGATGCTTCAATTATCAAGACTTGTTGGAATATATTTTCAAGGTGATTTTTTTTCTATTAAAGCCTTATATGAAATGCCTGCAAAAAATGATCATATACAGTGAAGATGAAACCTCTGAAATGGAAAACTTGAACTACAATCATTTGCAATAAGATTTCTCTTACAAGTTGTCATCCCTTCATCTTGTGAGAGGAAATCAAGTACCTAACATGCTTTCAAAGCTTACTTGGCCTTCTCTATGAATCGGTGAACTCACATAAAAGGACCACATCCCTGTAACGAGTGTCAAGGCATCCTCTATATATCTCCTCATATTCGACTAAGGGTACCAGTCATTTGTTCATTGGTCCTCGAATTAAGGGACAAACCACCGAGCAACCTTTGTTGTCCTTATTAAATGCCAATATTCACCTTGCTATATCTCCACACTTCCATGTTGTGCCTATTAGAAGTAGTTCGTTGCACCAAAATATCAACCTATCAATGCCTGATACAACAACTAGACTTATAAAACAAAGGAGGTGGTTAAGCCATGTCACAAATCCTGAAGGGAAACATTGGTTGTTAGTCCAACAATCCCCCCTCCATTACCTGAGGAGATTCAAACTTGCAACCAAGCTCTGACACCACTTGTTACAAGTAGCAGTTGTCATTGCACCAAAAGATTCACTTGTCAATGCCCGTAAAAACCACTAGACTTATAGAACACAGGAGGCAATTAAGCCATGTCATGAATCCTGAAGGAGAATGTTTGCGATTAGTCCAATGATATCTCTCTCACAATGCACTATAATCTCAATTTTCGACAATGGTAAGCAACTTCCAAATCATCTACGATTGTTGGTAGTAGGAAACAACAAAGCCTATACAATCGCAAGTTTTGGCTCCCGATCCACCACACCACCATATCAATGGTCAACATCTAGGCTAGGAGATCAACAAAACAAGGAGGTTCAAAAAAACTCAAACTCCAACCTCCCTCCAAAGAGGCCTGCATCTTCACTATCGTGTCACAAGGTCATCCCCATTTCAAACAGATTTTATAACAAATCTTCAAATTAGAACAAGCTCTAGTATTAATGGACAAATTAGAGTCACTACAAATTTGGCACATATACAAGGAAAGCAACAAAAAAGTGGATACTTTAGCAAATGCAAGAGCTGACGGTAGTAATATACTCGTTAAAACATATAACAAATAGAATTAAATATTAATAATAACTAAATTATAAAATAAAAAACTTAAGCCTATATAAACTACTGAATTCTATCAAAATAAAAGAAAAGCATTTAATCTTCTCATAAACTAAAAAAAATAAGGATCGAGGCATACGATAGCAAATTAAGGTTAACATATGTGGAAATTTGTATAATCCAACAACGATCTTGGTCAAGTATCTGAATTTGCAAGATAACGATCTAAGAGATTTAAAACACAAAGGCGAAATATTCAAAGCAAAGATAAAAGCAGGAAACAATTAATGAAGAAGATACAAAAGGAAATGAATACTTCAATAATGAAATGTAATTGTTGCCTTAATAAGGACACTTTGTTGTATTGTTGTTATCAAGGCTTTGGCCTTTTACCAATCAAAAAAAATTATAAATTAATTATAGATGAAAATATAGCAAAAGTTCAACTGCATTAAAAAGCATATTTTCTTGAAGCCTATAGAAGAATACCATATTTCAAAATAAATTATAATTGTAAAGAATTTCTTGAGATACAAAACAATACTTAGGTGAGCTCAACCTATTAAATTTTTTTATCAATATTTCTGACTCAGAAAGTTTATTGATTTAATCATGAATTTGTTTTGGACTTCTGTTTAAATGCTTTAACTTAATATCACAAATCCAAATTAAATGATTCATCATGTTTACCTTTTTAGCAATTTGAAAATGTTTAATTGGATAGAACAAGCCTAACAGAAATTTTCTCAAAATCCTAGGAAGAACTACATAGTGCTTTTTCCAAACTTCATGAAGAGTGAATCAGAGAAGTAGGTTAAAATGCTATATATTGAATATTTTGGAGCTAGCTTTGTTTTTGCACCATCTGTAACTCGCAATTTCTAAAAAGTAAAATGGTTTGAAAAATTCTTTGCCAGTACTGTAAATGAAACTACTCTCTAGCACCCAGCTCAAATAAATCTAAATAAAGAGGATAAATTCAAAGTACAAATATGTTCTGACTGATGCTCAAAAAATTCCAATAATCACTTCCATCTATTCACGTATATAGCTGAATGTTTTTAAAATCATTTTTTCATCAATACGATTTTGTATCCTCTATTTCAATGAAATAATTGTTCAAGATATATCTACATCTCAAACGTAGGATGGTGATGTATGAGGAAAGTGTGACAAATAAATTCATTCCTTGCTGCCTCTTAAAGTATAAACAAGTACAAATAGTCCAGATCTTAAAATATAGGAATCAACAATTTATAAAATTTAATATAATATTAAACCACTTGAAACAAAATGAATCTTAAATATGTAGGTCTAATGTTAATACACATAAATGCTTAATTAGGGAAAAATCACTTGCTGATAGTGACATCTAATCAGTTTTTATTGGATTGATGCTCTCGTTCAAAAAGCTTCCTCTCTGTCCTGATTACTACAGACAGACCAGACAGACAGTGTAAAGTGATGCTTGAACAACAATGATAAATAAATGTTAGGTTAATATATCTGCATTGAAAAGATTTTTTTTACCTACAATATTCTGACAAACAGAATCATAAAAATAAATTTTCAATCTACAACTTATTGGCATGATACAGATATTCAGTTAAAAAATCACTTGCTATTATCATATTGGCTTTCACCAATAAAAATTTACTTCCTAATGCATTGTTTCTAAGTTTCCAAAAAAATAATTATTTTATGTTCATTAAATAATTATAATAAAAGCGTCCAGAATTACAAGGATGACAATAACAGCTACAATGTCTAATGAAGTTTGCTCATTCTTTGCTGTTATAAATCGTCAATTACTCATGGTCAACTTCAGTTATTTTACACTATTGTTAAAATGTTAAAAATTCTTAAACTAAAGTCTCCATTAAACAGATAATGATGAAAAAAACCACAAAAAGAAATGACCTGGAATATACAATTTTCTGCAGGTGACCAGACACCAGATCTAGTTGCTTTCGTATAACCTCTTGCTTTATTTTGAATAATTATAGTTTTGGTGAATTTCTTCACGCATAGTAATTTTATAAATTCACCAAATACATAATTTTGTAACTTCGCCAATCAGTTCAAATTTTTCTTCAAAAGAAAAACTCAATTGGACAATTAATGATGGCACACAATGAATGGCTTCTTAAAATATTGATGCACTTTCCTTTTTACATACAGCTGTTCAAAATGTGCAAGTTGTGTTTCTGTATAGCCTATCAGATTTTTGTTATTATTTAATATTTTTTTTGTCTAGCATAGTCATGACATTCTTCTATTTTCCTCAGACATCTGAAATTGCACACCTTCATGACAACCCTTAAGGAGCCTTAGTTCACCATACTGTGATCAATAGAAAGATACAGGCTTTTTCTATCTCTCGCACTTTCAGCTTGACTTGTAGGATTCTTTGTATCATAAGAAAATAATAACATCTATAAATCTAAAATTCAATAAATCATGACTTATTCAACAATACAAGATTTTAGCTTTTGTAATGCTTTAGTTTAAATATAACTTAAAACAAATGGTGCATTTACATAATAGCTTTGTTGCCTATTAAATTTTAAATATGCCTAGCATAATCTTATTATGGTAAACTAATGAATGTGTTATTCAACCAAGATCATCAATCATCAATATATACAAGTATATTCAAGAATGTTTCTATAACAAACAAAGAGAGAGAAATAGAAACATTCTGAAGAGAGAAAGACAGAGCTTCCATATTGAACAAAGAGAGAATATGAAAATATAGAAGAAGAGTTACCATTAGAAATAGAAGTAAATCTACGGAAGAGAGAAACAAAATTAGAAAGATTTTACTCTAATACCCTCCCTTAATGGTCAATCTAGCTTCAAAATAAATAAATATGCAAAAGAATCTTCAAAAGGCGTAAAAGGCAGACTCGGGGTGATGAATGAGCTTTGCATGTCCTACAATATTGGCATGTGACTGAGACCCTCCCTACTTTCGCTAGTAAGAAGTAATGTGAGTCCTGCATTCTTGGATCACATGACCAAATTTGTGGCAATACTTGCACCAGATTTGCTTCTTCTGGAGCTATTTTGAGATTGAGCAAATGACTAAGATGGGCCTCTATCCATGTTTAAGATTGGGCTGAAAATGCTTGTTCAAAGGAGGATGAAGGAGCATTGCTGCCAAACTGTTGTTTCCAACTATCCTGCTGCAAAGTTTGGTGCACAAATCTGGAAATTTGAGGTCTACATTAGTTGCAATTATGTTGAGCGTCTCAATAAAGTGGACATATGATGATGGTGGACTTTTCAATGTAATGACCACCATATCCTCTTCCTCCATTGTACGGCCAAAGGCCTTAAGATCATCTTTGATGTACTTAATCTTTAGAAGATATTCCTGTAAAGACCTGCTTTCATCCATAATAATAGAGAATAGTTGATTCCTCTAAAAGAAGGCTCTGCTTTTTTTCTAATGTCTCATGGAGATCCTTCAATGTTTTCCAAAATCCTGTGGCTATCTTGCCAAACAACACTTGAGGCAGTTGATCATCAATAATTGAAAGCTTAATGAGCATAATCGCTTCACGATTACGTTCATGAAACTTCTCTTGACTAGCATCAACTGTGGTAGGATGAGTCTTGGTATCCAGAACAAGCACCTCAAGGCGATAATACTCAAAGATTGTCATCATTCTTTGCTTCCAGGTGTTGTAGTTCTCCCTGTTGAATCGTTGACTACCTTCCAAGAGAAGATTGGTGAGACATGTCATTACATGTTTTTCGATACAAATGAGTGTGAATATCATAAATGGCACAAACTCTGAGGTAGATTGATGGAAGACCCGAAAAAATGAAACGATACCCAAAAAAGCTCTAGAAAAATCTAGAAAGAATGTAAAATGATATTTTAATTCCACTGGCACAAAAATCAAGGCACAGAAAATAATTCACCCAGAAAAAACAGAGATTTGTAAAAAGCCACCAAGAATCTTCAAAAATTTTGAATAATGGAACGCAAAAAGAAAGGTTCGAAAGAAACCGTTGTCGTTTTGAAAAACCAAAGAAGGCAAATTTGACTGAAAAATGGTGGAAAAATCAGGTCTGGTTGCAGGCTCAAAGATGTAAGGATGTAAGGTGTTGAGAAACCCTAGATGCTGATAAAACAGCAGAAAACGACCAATCTTGGAACCAAAAATCTAATAAAATCATGAGCAAAAAGCAAATAGAAGCCACAAAAAGCAAAAATGTCTGCAAACAACGAAGAGGAAGAATGAAAAACGCAATCAAATCATGTTTATACCAGACACGAGTCCTAGAGAGAAGATAAGAAAATGCAAGTGCATGAAAAAACACAATTTGCAAACCTCTAGAATAATTGCAACCTTAGAAAAAACGTGATTTACAAAGAGTAGAGCCACAATTTTGCAGAAAAATGCCTCCCTCCCAAGATATAAGAAACCTAGATGGTTTGAAAAAAAAAATTGGAAACATATTTCTAAGGAGTCCAGAAAAAAAAATTGCATATACCCTACTCAAGTTTGAAGAAAAAAACAAACTCCTACAAAAAAACTAAACATGTCAAGGCAAAGATTTCCAAAATCTATGAATCTTAAAATTTCATGAAGAAATTATAGATATTCAAAAGCTATTTCCAAAAATAAATAAGAAAATTTCAATAATGAAATTATTTTTCGAAAAAGTTGACTTTGGTACCATATTATGGTAAAATAATGAATGTGTTATTAAACAAAGATCATAAATGATCTATATATACAAGTATTCACAAGAATGTTTCTATAACGAACAAAGAGAGAAATAGAAACATTTTGACGAGAGAGAGAAAGTTTCCATATTGAATAGAGAGAGAATATGGAAACATAGAAGAAGAGTGACCATTAGAAATATAAGTGAATCTACGAAAGAGAGAGAAACAAAATTAGAGAGATTTTACTCTAATAAATCTTTGAGTTACAAAAGATAATATTATCACCTAGAGAAGTTTGAAAAAAAATATCATAAACGTTTAGAATTTGAAATTTTTATGTAAGCCCTAATGAATGACATTGAAACTAAAACAAAGAAATCCCAAATAACGCGGGTATATCAAGTTGTACATGTTTCGGCTAAATGTGAAGAGGAATCAATCAATGTACTTAGAATTTCACAGAACAAAATAAAAAGAATTGTGAATCAAATACACTAATGCAATGTGTTTCCATTTAAAGAATAGAGAAAATAAAAAATAAGAATATGACCATAATAATGGAATTTATCCTAAAACATTATAACAAGTGTAGATGATGTTGTAAGTTTGCAGAACATGTTATCTATATAAAATGTTGTTAGCAATTTACAGTACATATTATCTATATAAAATGTTATAAGGAATACGATTCACATGTTCTCTACAAAATAATTCTAATATGCTATATTTAGTAAAGTCACATAGCATATTAGAATAGTTGTCATCATGTTCAATTGAAATGTGTGGTAGGCGGGTGGATTAACTATAATAATGACCCTTCCTTTGTTTCCCTATGGTTGTTTTGTTGCTTGGAATTGACATATAGGTTTGTTTGCAATGCAAATTACATAATAGGCCCATAACCCATAGGACCTCGAATTCACATTTTAAAAACCAAATATGCCATTTTAAAATCAACTATGGGGGCGTGTTATGTTTACATGGGGAGAAACTTCAAAACATCAATTTATTTCTAAATTGCAAAGTTATATTAAATATTTTTCCATTGCACACAATTTAACAGTATCAATTTTAAGTTTTGGTTCATAATAAATTTATTTTAACTATAATAATTGTTTTGTATCACATTTTTAAAGTATCATACATAATTGCCAATGAGAGGGTATCCTTATAGTTCAAGGAAAATAATTGTGTCTATAAATTTATTCAATCAATCATCATCCTTGAATCAAAATTAAAATCCAATTCACATAGTCACTTACAATGAGAAAAAGTATTTGTCTAAATCACTCTGTGTCATTTACTATCGTTATATTATTGTTAAGATGTCTATCAAGAATACTTTATTTTATTATTCTTGTAGTTTGATTAAGCTTGATCAACTCAATAACCTTGTACATAATAAAAGAGGATATTAATGCAATTCGGAATGCATGATTCTCACCTTCTAATGCTTGTTGAACATATAATGATGAGGTACTACATGGTATAACTATGGGATAGTCATGTAATTCACTAAGTCAATGTTATGTCAACAAAGGAGGATACTTTTAAATTATATATTGAAGTTACATGTTAAAATATCTATACTAAAGAAAAATTGATGAAGATGAAACATATGAGATTAATTATCATTGGTTTTTGCAATTGTAAATTTCGGATAACTTTAAGAAATGTGTGAATATACAATTTTGATCATAATACTGAACGGAAAATAATTCTCTAGCTAGGTAATAAAAATTGTAGAAGGGCCCCTCAATGTGTCTGACTCGGGGTATAGTATACACACAAAATTGTCTGCTCGAGGCTGTGTTTTTTCATGTTGTGTAGCATTTGTTTCAAGTATAAAAGGTGTGGAAATCTGCATAAGAATCATGTCCTCCTAGAGCACATCTTGTTTGTGAAAAAACCAGGACTTGTAATCGATCCTCTATGTGCAACCAATGTCTCCTATTATTTACAAGTAGAATCCATCTTTTTATTACAAAGTAATTGATAAAATGCTTGCTTGTTATTAACAAAGACCGAGAGGTCTATATATACCTAAGTAACGAGAATCGGAATCGGCAAGGTCAAATCGAATCGCAAATCGGCCATGAATCGGAATCAAATCAACCACGAATCGGCAAATTTTAAAAAACCCTGAAATTTAGTAACTTATTTCATAAACCCTTTATCGCTGATTCAATTCACCGATTCCGAAAAAATCGTTTGGCTTGAATCAAATAGCGTGAATCGCCGTGATTCTCGTTACTATGATATATACAAAAGAATAAAGCGATGTTTCCTTAGAAAACTATCATAAAGAATGGAACTATTCTATTCCAACTAAAAGAAAGCTAAAAAAGCTAACAGATAACTACAGCTAACTAAATATTAGAAACATTCTAATATTTACAATGGATTACAAATAGATTACCATTAACTAATAATAGATGTTTATCTATTATCGTAATACCCTCCCTTAATAGTTAATCTATCCACAACACCAAGTTGTCCTCCAAATTTAACAAACTTATGAGGACCAAGAGGCTTGATGAGAATGTCTAAAGTCTGATCTGTGGTAGGAACATATGCAAATCTATTGTCCGATCTTCAACCAGTTGTCGTATGTAATGACAGTGAATATACAAATGTTTGGTTCGTTCATGGAAGACTGGATTTTGGGCTAATTTGATAACGCCTTTGTTGTCAACAAACAAAGTAGTTGGTCCTGTTGGTGACATTTGCATATCCCCAAGCATCCGACGAAGCCAAATAGCTTCACATCCTGCCTTACCAGTCCCTCTGTATTCAACCTCTGTAGAGGAGAGGGAAACTACCTACTACTTTTTATTTGTCCATGTGACAGCACGGATCTCAAACTGAACACATATCCAAAAGTTAACTTTTTATCGTCAACAGAGACTGCCCAATCTGAATTTGTGAACCCACTGACTCTAGGATTAGAACTTCGAGAATAAAGAAGTCCATAATCAGAAGTGCCCTTCACATAACGAAGCACATGCTTCGATGCCATCCAGCGATCAGCCTTAGGAGCTGTCATAAAGCATGAGATGTAGTTGACTATGAAGCTAATGTTAGGCCTAGTAGCAAAGAGGTGAATGAGGTTGCTTGCTAGTTGCATGTATTTGGTATCATCAACGAGAGGAGAATCAAACTTGGCTAATAACTTGAGACCTTTCTCCATGGGTGTAGATAGAAGCATATTTGGATTTTGAGATGAAAATACCAAAAGACTGTTGCCAAACCTCAACACCTAGGCAAATAATGCATGAGCCCAAAGTCAGTCATATCAAAAGGCTAGAATAAAATTTGTTTCATTCCCAGAAGCAAAGATGTCGAACTACCAGTGATGATCACATCATCCACATAAATACCCAGAAGGATGATGTCACTGTTAGCAATCTTGATGTACAAATTTGAGTTCGAAGAACTCCTCTTGAAGCCTTGCTCACTAAGATAATTCTCAATTTTTATGTACCATACCCGAGGGGCCTACTTCAAGCCATATAGAGCTCTTACCAATTTGAAAACCTGATGATTTTTACCATCAACCTTGAAACCAAGAGGTTGCATCATGTAGACCTCTTCATGGAGATCACCATTTGGGAAAGAACTCTTGACGTCCATTTGATTGACCTTTCAGCCAAACTGTGTGCCATAGCTAGGACTAATCTGATTAAGCTCATCTTTGCAATAGGAGCAAACATCTCCTCATAATCAATGCCCTAACGCTGAGAAAAGCCCTTTGCAACTAAACGAGCTTCGTACTTGTCTAAAGTACTATCTAATTTGTATTTGATTTTGTAAAACCATTTGCAGCCAAGGGGTTTCTTCCCTAGTGGAAGATCATAAAGGACTTAGGTGTAATTCTTCAGCAAGCTATGGTGTTCAAATGTCATGGCATGTTCCCAATCTGGAATTCCTTTAGCCTCGGCATATGTTAAAATTCAAACACGCTATGAATGTTGTCCATGAGAGCAAAGTTAACAGACTCTGTAGGTTTGCTCTTTTTCTGAGCAGTTCTCCCATCAATGAGTTCATCATCACGAAGATCGGCAAGTGTCTTAGCCCACCACTTAGGTCGAAGAGGAGAACGACCAACATTAATATCAAGAGATGCTTGGTGATCAAGTTCCTCATCAAAAGAATCTGGATCAAACTCCCGTGAAGCATCTACAAATCGAGGTGATTCTACAAGAGAAGTTGGAGGTGTCTGAACAGCGATCACTGGTATAACTAGAGCTACAGGAGCTATTGGAGCCCTCCCATCAGGTGGACCTCATTGAAGCCTAACTCCCAAATTATGAGCCCTCATAGGCTGGTCTGCTAGATCAAGAACAAGAGAAACAGGCATGAAAAGTCCTCGTTACTCATCAAAGACTACATCACGACTGTAAATGAGACGAGATGTCTCTATGTTGATCAAGCAGTAGGCTTTGTAAAGACTATCCTATCCAGCAAGCATGAGTTTTGAACTCTTGGCATCCAACTTGGTGTGTGACCCATCAGAGATCCAAACAAAAGCAAGGGAGCCAAAAACCTTCAAGTGATTGATGTTGGGCTTGCGACCTGACCAAACCTCTTCCGAAGTTTTACCTTTGACTGCCACTGTGGGTGACCAGTTCAAAAGACAAACTACAGTGTTGATTGCTTCTACCCAGAACTTCTTCGGATCATGTTTGTGTTCAAGCATGGATCAAGCCATCTCAGTGATTGTTCTATTCCGACATTCAACTACACTATTCTGTTGTGGTATGTGGGTGTGGTTAACTAGCGTTTGATGCCATGAGTATCCAAGAAGCCAGAGAAATCATGAAAACAAAATTCCCCCCCCCCCAATTGTCTGATCGAAGAGTAATAATAAATTTCCCAGACTCTTTTTCAACTAAAGGTTTATACTTCTAAAATACAAGAAATGCATTTGATTTCTGTTTAAGGAAATACGCCCACATTTTTCTACTGAAATCATCAACAAACAATAGAAAATTATTTGGACCCAAGAATAGAAGTAGTGGCCATAGGGCCGGAAATATTGGCATGAACAAATTTAAGTACCTGAGAAGCTCGCCATAAATCATCACTTGTAAAAAGTGTACGATGTTGCTTCCCAGCCTGGCATGCATCACAAACTTCAAGTTGTTGAGTCTTAATCTCTAGCAATCCAAGGACAAGATCATCCTGAGCAAGCTGAGAGAGATAAGGCACATTTTAAGTGCCATATCGTTAATGCCAGAGTGTGCTAACAGAAGACTGCCACGCAGTCATAGCTAAGTCTTGAGAATCACGAGAATTAATAAGTCAAAAAAGGCCATGATCCTCAAGACCCATTGCAACAATAGACTAAGACACCCAATCAGTGATGGTACACTGATGTGAGCTAAAGGTGACATCCAAGTGTTGAGAATGTTGCGGTAACTGACTGACAAAGAGTAGATTTAGTCCCATCCCTAGAACATAGTACACATTGAGAAAAATGAGATTCCTCCCAACACACTGAATCTAAATGTTGCCTTTGTTGACAATGGTGTACTCTTCTCCACCACCAAAAATAACAAAATCTGAATAAGGCTAGTAGTCAATAAACTAGTCTTTGCGGTGAGTGAAATGACAGGAGGCACCTATATCAATGTACCAGGTAAACGACTTCACATGATTTGTAACTCCTTTCGCCATGAAGGCATAAAAGGCAAATTCCATCTACTCAGTGTGCTTTGCACCATTCGCTTTGGGCTGTAAACCTGATTGTTTAGATTGGGCAACTAAGCGTTTCCGACATTCAACCTTCATATGACCAAACGTCTGGCAATAGTTGCATTGAATGTTCTTCTTCTAGGAGTCATCTGAAGCTGGAGCAGATGACTTCTACTGAGATGACTGCATAAACTTGCCTTAATCCTTCTAAAAGGATTTAGCAGCGAAGACTTTCTCTATGGAGGTAGAGCTAGAACTGATACCGAACTGTTGTTTCCACCAATCTTGCTAAAGCAAAATTGTGCAGAGATCAACGAACTTCATATCAACACCAAAAGACATGATGTTGCGAGTCTCAATAAAATGCTCATAGGTTTTTGGTAAACTCCAAAGAGTAATAACCACGATGTACTCTTCCTCCATCTTGTGACCGATGGCAAGCAACTGAACACGGATTTCCTATATCCTGTTTAGGTGGGCCTAGGGCCTAGAGCGAGGTTCGCTCATCCATGATAATAGAATACAGAGTGTTCTTCAAAAAGAAAATTCTACTTTTGTAAGAAGTCTCATGAAGACCTTTGAGATGTGTCCATATCTTGACAGTTGTCTTGTCGGATGGAATTTGAGAGAGTTGATCATTGGCCGAGGATAATTTGAGAAACATCATCGCCACTCGACTATTCAAATCCCAAGTAACCTGATCAATACCAAGAGCAGTCGCACGCTTCATAACACCCTGAACAATTTGATAGGTATTCCGATATTCAAAAATTGCTAGGGTTCGCTGCTTCCAAGTGCCATAATTTCAAACATTGAATTTTGAGTTGTACTCAAGCAGAATGTTTGTTAGAGATGTCATGGCACATTTTTCAATGAAAGAACAAGAAAATCTGTGGAGGCACATTCTTCGAGCAAAAAAATGGAAGACCCAAAAAAATAGAAGGATGACTCAGAACAGCTCTCAAAGAAACCCAGAAAGATAGTGTTGTTGATTTCTGAATTCGAGGCATGAAAATCAAGGTACCCAGAAAAATAGACGACAACCCAATTGAGCTCTTGAAAAAACCCATCAAGAATTTCTAAAACAAATTGAATCCGATATAAAAAATTAAGGTTTCGAGCAAAAATGGTTCTGGCTGCAAGAAACCCAAAATGAATGGCGTATTTGCAAAAAAATGGAGTGATTGGGCGCAGATTTGATGCCAGCAAAAAAAATCACTGGAAGATGAATGGCAGTTGCAAAAAAGCCCTAACTCGAACCTAGGGATTATGAAGAATTTCTCAAAAAAATGGAAACCCTAAACGGGCATTGGAGAAAAATCTTAGCAAATAAATTCAAAGGGAATTATAAATTTTTCAAAAAAAATTGAAGGATTGTCTTTGATGCCATATTACAAAGGAATTGGTAAAATACTTGCTTGTTATCAACAGAGACCGAGAGGCCGATATATACAAAGGACTAAAGCAATATTTCCTTAGGAAACTATCATAAAGAATACAAATATTCTATTCTAGCTAAAAGAAAGCTAAAAAAGATAACTAAATAATAGAAACATTCTAATATTTACAACAAATTACAAATAGATTATCATTAACTAATAATAGATGTTTCTCTATTATCGTAATACTTTATACTATAGTTAATATTTTATTTATGGTTAAGATTGATATCGCAAGGGTTCTTTTATTTAATATTCAGTAAATCATTGATTAATATGTTGTCGCATTAATATTGTATTGAAGGAATATTGAATTTAAACTTATATTAAATTATTTACTTTTAAGAATACATCAAAAAAGTTATAAGACTTTATAATATAAGATAACTCATCTTAATTTGAACTTATTTTACTTGGGGTAGAAAGGGGAATTACATGAGATATCGAGCAAAGTACACACCCTTGCATATCTTCTTGGAGAAGCACCTTGATCAACTAGTTTCATAAATGCTCCAACACAACTAATCAAAGAATTACATGAAAACCAAGTTCACCATCACCAAAGTTAAGTTATATAAACATAGCAAAATAGGATAAATGGTAGGATCTCCTTGGTCGAGTCAAAGAAAGGGGCTTATTTGGTTATAATCATCCCAAAATTCTCATAGAACCAAAGCCCAAGTTATACAAACAAAATAACCAAAGAGGATAAATGGTAGCAATCTCCTTGATCGAGTCAAAGAAAGGGGCTTATTTGGTTATAAACATCCCAAAATTCTTGGAGAACCAAGGCCCAAGCTATACAAACATAGCCAAAGACGATAAGAGTTAAGAATCTCCTAGATCGAGTCAAAGAAAGGAACCTATTTGGTAATAAACATTGTGAAATTCTCGTAGAACCAAAGCCCATGATCAAGGAAAAAACATATAATCACAGAGATTCAAAGGAGACAAGGAAAAATACATGATCTAGCAACTTCAGAAAAAGGGTATTCAAATTGCAAGATAAAAATCTCGCACTAATAGGAACTTTAAAAGTGAATTAAAGACAAAAGATCTGCTACCAACATCATCACTTATAGCCATAATGCAATCATCGACTAAATGGAAATCATTGGAATCAACATTAGTAGTCGTTAAGGAAATTGGTATGTCCCCAAGATTGAAAATTGAGAAGACTATTGTAGTGAAGATAAAGGAAGTCAATATGTTATCAAGGATGCTCCCATTAAAAGAAGATCAAGCCACTAGTCAGAAAGAAGCATAGAAGCATGATTTCTAAATAAGAAATTTGCAAATATCATAGCACGAGTGGGCAAGGTTAGAGTCATTTATGTTAATGTATAGCTTCAGAAGAAGTGAAGTTCTCAGATATGTTATGTGATATGTTATTTCATCACAAAGAGATATATATATATATATATATATATATATATATATATATATATATATATATATATATATATATATATATATATAATCCCTAACACATGTTTATTAATCATCATATACTTAATCATATTCGGTGTCTGATTACTATTAGTTTGTTATTGAAACAATTAGTTTATTAGAAGTGCATGACCCTATAGGGCCATGACTCTACGTGGCCAATGGGCCATGTATAGTCATGTCCCTACGGCACATGCACCGACATGCACCTCTTCTTCTCATATATTATCACTGATCGTTGGGGAATTAGATTATCAATAACAACGGCATTGATCTACTATTCACCAGTGATAACACTCAAGTAAAAGTCATATATCGTTGCCTCACTCGAATCTATTAAAGACATATATCATTTGGACTGTGATCAAGAACATTATCGATCTACTTACTCTGTCAAGAGCACATCGATATTACTAATCAAAACCTAATTCAGTTGCATATACAGTTCTAATTATATCTACATCAGTATATATTGATATTGCATCAAAAGAGATTTAGTTTATCTTTATCAGAGATCCTAGAAACCTTTACAATTTCTACACTCCTTGTAGATCTATCATCTATGCACAGAGTTGCTAGAAACTCCTCTGTCCCTCCTTGGGCGCGCATATCCCCGTATCCAATTTTAAAACATATCCAATACTGCCTAGATACACGTCGAATATTGTACCCATGTCTGCCTAATAAACTTGATCTATGACTGTACAAAATACTATGGGATTTGTTTTTTTTAAAGATTTGATGTAGATCTTTCCTTTAATGTAAAATATATATATTAAAGCAATTTTTTTTAAAAAATAGAATAAACAAAACCTCCACCGAATGAGAAAGACAAATAAATTGTAAAGCTTTAAATTCATTTATAAATATTTATGTAGCATTTATGTGTCAATATTAATTTTGAAGTAATGAAAATTCCCTATAATAACTTAGAAAACTATGTTAAAATATGTATATATGTTATTTATTAATTTTGTGTCCAGCTGTATCCATATTGGGAGTCTCAAAAAATGACCGTATCCGTACCCAATACCATATTTGTATTTGTATCTGTATCCATATTTGCATTTACATTAACCCTTTGTGGAGAATATATCAACTTTCTAAATGAAAATGATACAGCAATTGAAGTGCAACTACTTCTAAAAATGACTTAAATAAAATTGCAAATGGGATATGAATTTTATAAATCTAGGCTACCCATGATTCTAACCCTACTAATGCAAGATACTATTGATGTTGTGGTGAAACTAAACCAGTCCTTGCTTCACTAAATCAACTACGGTGAGGAGGATGCAATCTTATAAAAGTGCGTGCATGATTTTCAAATTACTTATTATGCTCATCAAAACCATAAACTATGCAAATAAATAAACATCAAACAATTGAAGTCAAGTGCTTGCAATGTATTCAGACCATCCTTACAATGTTAGTTGCAGTCAACAAGTACCAAAAGAGGTATCCCCATGGTTCAACAACAATATCTTTCATTGTCTATTTAACTTTAAAAAAATTAACTTGTTCTCAACTAAAGCAAATATAAACTAAAGTGAGCAATGTGGAAAGCATGGAACACTCCAAAATTCCACAAGTATTCAGCATGAAAACAACGATAAATTAGGAATATTTTTGGCATTACTTTGGCAACAATTTCATCAAGTCTTCCCCTCTTGTTTCAACAACCATGCTTTACATGTTGCGCAGAATCCACCTTGTGTTGTGGGCTTGGATCCCCAAGCAGGTCAAATTTGGATTTGAAGCTCCAAGGAGATCAGAAATCTGACTTCACTTGAGCTCACCCAAATGGTCAATTCAAACTAGTATTCGCTAAGTCTTGATTTCAAAAAAACCAATTTCCACATGATTATTCAAAATTTTGGATTTGCAAATCAATTTCTCCTTTCAGTTGTGTGGTTTTCGCAATTGCAAGTTCATTTTCCTCATATCACGATCAATTTTCTCCATCAATTGCATGGTTTCTTGCCTTAGCCAATTCAAATCTGACTAGAAACCATTAAAGTTTCTTATCAAGTCTCCCAGATTTTGCATTGTATCATTTTGAATTCTGATTTTGGACAAGTCAATTTTGTGTTTTGCTTTGATTTCACCTTTCAACTCCACCTTGCATTTATGGAATGCACCATACGTGCTAGGAGGAATTCATCGTTGGTTTGGGCTTGAGGCCCCAAGCAGATCAAAAATCCGGCCTTGGCATCAACTAACCCAAAAAAAAGTAAGTGTTGGAAAATATATCAAATATATGATTCCCTTTTGTGTTTTATACTTGCACTTGCATTTCTAATTTCAAATTTGACTTTAATTCTCCATATTCTTGTTGAGGCTTGTCTATTTTCCAAGGTGAAGTGACTGGATCAAGCTTCCTGAATGTTTTGCAGTTCTTTAACAGCGGCTAGATCCCACCCTCTCATGTCTTTTCCACAAGCAATTGCCTTGTTTTGCCAATTAGAAAACATCGTGTCAAGGTTTACAAAGTTTAGAGTCCAACAAGGGGGCGGAAATCAAGGTGTACTGGGGCTTTGGAGCCCCAAGGAGGTTGTAAATCTGACCTTGCTTGGGCTCACCCAAAGGTCAATTCAAAACATAGCTAGTGTTAAGCGCTTCACCATATTGATTTCAATTTTTTGTTCAATGAATAGCATTCGCTTGATTCTCCTTCTAAATGCAAAATAGATCTCCATTTCCACTCAAACTCCTGCCATGTCTTGGATCAGATCTTTAAATGTAGAATACATTTCATGATCTGAAGTGCTTGATCATCTTTCTACAATGCTGAAAATGTTCACAAACTTGCATAAAAAACTCATAACACTGCCCAGATTTTATTTTTTGTTTGTCTTGATCTTTATTTCAATGATTCCAATCAGAAATTTAAACCACTAAAACACACATCCCCACCTTTGTATGAAATTTGTGCCAATGTGAAATTGAAACAACACTTGACAGCTCCTGGAAATAGTTTCATCAATTCACAAATTGGAGTTTCAGCAAGGTTTTGGATTGTGCATGTGCAAGTGAATTGCACTTAAGAGGCAAATTGAGATTTCATTTTTCCTTGGGAAATCTTATGACTTTCAACTTGCATTTTCAGATTCACCAAGTTCTCAAACTATAGCTTGAAAATTGAAACCACCAGTTCAGCCCTAGATCTGAACATGCAACTAAGCATTGACTCACATCCTCTAAGATCTTGTTCGAACTTCATGTCTTGCCAACCTTGAGGCTTCAAAATCACTGCCAAACCTAGACTAAGTCAATTAACTATTCTACTGCCAAACAAAAAGAGGGGTCCCCATTTGCAATGGGGTGATGATGTAAAAAAGTCCAAACAAGAGAGGAGGCAGAGCATTTACTCTAGTGTATGATGTACCAAAAAAGCCAGTCATTGAAAGGAAATCCAAATCAAGAGGGTTGTCAAGCTCTAATCGCATAGAGGATCTACTAAATACATGTTTTTCCTTCAATATTAAGTCACCAAAAACCCAGCATGCCTTGATCAACTTGTCCTGCTCTATGGAATCACCAACAGCTTCATTTTCACATTCCAAAAAACTGGAGAGGAGCCCCTCACATCCATTCCAATACTTTGTACCAACTCATCAAGTGTGCACTCTTTGCCACTCCTATGCACCTACTTGTCACTTCTCTGCAGCGCGCGCACACACACACACACACACATGGCTTCTCCAAGTATCTGTCTCCTACTTTATTCCAAAAATGTCATACTAAACCATTATTAATCTCCTAACAACTATGACTAATACAAAGCATGATTTATATCAAAAATATTGAGAGATTCCAAAGGAAGAAATATTGCATCATGGGTGCATTGAGAAAAAAGCACAGATCATCGTCCAATTATATCTGAATAACTGACCTCCTAATCTCTTTTCTTCTCACTCTTCTTCTGTTTTCTCATGTTCCTCTTCTTCTCATTACCCTTCTCTTTTGGTGGATGCGAAACAGCAATAAGCATGGGTTTTGACAATATTTTTTTTTAATTGGGGGGCATTCATGATCCCCTATTCTAGGGTTTTTTTGCTTTACAATGGTTTTTATTGCAGCTATGTGATATTGGGTACTCTAATTACCCAAGGCAATTAGAGTACCCAATATATATCTAATATATGTTCTTATGATTATGCAATTCAAATATATATATATATATATATAATTTAAATCATATATATATATATATATATATATATATAATTTAAATCATATTCTGATTGCATATCAATAATAATAATAGTTCTGACTCAAAAACATTAATTAGTATATTGACCAATTAATCCATATTTCCCATCGACTGAATTGCTTATACAAAGGTTAGCATGTTTTTTTATATTGGTTGACTTAAAAGTCATGACCAGATGGTCGTTACTTTATGCCGAGTCACTTCCATCAGGTGTGACTCTTTGTCAACTCTCAAGTTGGGTGGAAAATCTGCAATATACACCATAACGAACACAAACTTCATAATGTCTTCTTTGGTGATTTATATTGCAGACACTCGATTCATAAGCTACAGACTTTTGGAGTTTGTTCCCTATACTGTTTTCCATTATAATACTTGAGCTTGATTCCTTACACATATTAAGTTATAATAATAACAGAAAAGCTATGATTAATATTCAAAGCTCCTGTGTGCAGACATGGTGAAAGTAAATCAAGATAGAAAAATTCTTCTATCTTAAATACAAATAAATCCAATAATTTCTAACATCTATCATACCACATCTGATCTACAATCCTCAACGCAAGGCAGCAAGAAGGTAACTGGGGACAAAACGGAGTACTCAAAAACACCCAAAAACAAACATCCCTCAAAACTTTCAAAAGAAAGGATAGGAAGAGGATGTCACCTTCAAGTCCCCAAGTACTGAACACATTACTCAGGCCCACTAGGATGCATCCCTATAGAAGTCTACGAACTAATATATAGTCTTTTGCCAAAAAGGATGTGTGTATATGTGTGTGAAAAATGGCAACTCAAGAGGCAAGAGCCTACAACACAATGGTAACTCGTGAGCCTCTCATGTGGGAGGTTCGAGTCTCTTCGAACTTAACACACAATAATAATTAATTTCAACAAAAAATAATAATTTAACTAGGCTTCTGTCCATTAGCTATCATAAATAAAATAAAAATGGTAACACAAGTAAAGAAATTCTTTAAAAAATTAATGATTAGCAAAGAATGACATTAACCTACCTGTTGATGAGAGGAGATGTAATTGAGACCGTGGTGCAGCAAACTTCCATGCATCCACCTCCAATGACTTGTCAAGCAACCCAACAACATCCTCCTTTAGTGCTGCACTTGCACACAAAACACTAACCTTAGTTTCTAAAATCCTCCAAGATAAAATATAAACCCCAGCCCTAATTTTCTAGACACAATTTATTAAAAGCATCTATATGTCTATGGGCTATTTTATAAATAAGATCATTTTTCAGCAAAATTTTAAACAAGAAAAAAAACTACCCGATTGGAAAATATTTTTAGAAATTACGTGACCAGACTTTACTTAAAGCTTACACTATAAGAATCAAATAGATGTTTTAATGCAGTCTTTGGTATGTAAGCTTTGGAAAGGAATGATTCAACACATATTTTATACAGATCCACTCAACATCCTATACTTGTAAAGTATTCCCCAGCCCTAAATATTTCCCTCACACTAGCCCTATTTATTAAGCCACTACTTGTAAAAAGATAAAACACAAACCCAAACCGTCTAGGCATGTGGACATAAACAAAAGATCTAGTCGTTTAAAAATTAGAACCCTTGGCAAATAAAAACAAAATCAGTAGTCCCTTTTACAGGAATTTCTGCATAAAAAAGAGAAACTTAACCCTAGTTTTCAGATTTCTTTATATATAAAAACAAAAATTCAAACCTACTTTATGAGAGCCCTATGTATGTAGAGCATAAGCCCTAGCCCTTGTTTGTCGGGTGCCTCTAGAATTAAACACAGACCTGAACACTCGATTTTCAGAACCTTTGGCTACAATAACAAAGATACTTTAGTGTTTCACAGAACTCTATATATCTAAAAAAACAACACTTATTCATTAACATTAAAATTGAACCCCAGACCAATTCTGGTTTTAGACAGTCATCTGCATATATATCCATAAGCCCTAGCCATCATTTTGCAGAAGCCTTTATGTAAAACAAATCCAAACCCACAATACATGACCCTAGTTCGTCGGACATGTTTAATGTGAATAAGTAGAACTTAACTTAATTTCTTAGACCTATCTGCATAGTACAAAACATAAAATCTAGCGTTTGTTTTTCAGAAGCCTCTGCATATAAAAGTACAGACAGTAAGTGCCTAAACCTGGTTTCTTAATATTGTTTACTTGGGAAAATTAAAAACAAATAATAAGTCTCTCAGAAGCCTCTGCAGGTAGAGCTTAGAACTTGAAATAAAAAATACTAAATAATGTTAGACTGGAAGTTCCAATATTATTAAATTATTATAAAACCCCTAAATCTGTCTTCTCCAAACACTGCATTTACAACACAGACACTAAACGCAGTAATACAGAATTGTCAATGTTCTGCATTTCTTAACAAGAAGCACTGATCCTATTTTCTCAGAACCCTGCACATGGAAAAAAAAAAAACTCTAACCCTGGTACCTCAAAAATCTCCACATGCAGAATCAACTAGAGCTTCACCATATTTTGACATAATCCTCTCCGAGTAAAGACAGAAACCCTGACTTAAGCATACCAAAATAATCCACATATGAAAAACAACAAGAACCGTGCGCGTTACAATACAAAACTTAAAATCCAGTTCCTCAGCAATCCCCCATTAAATCCAGCTCCTCTCTCCACGTAAAACAAAATTCTAGCCGTTGTACCTAAAAAACCTGCAAATGTAAAAAACAACTCTCGACATAAAAAGACAAACCCTAACTATCAAGGACATTCTTGAGCTTAAACAAACCTTCTTATACAAGAAGCCGTCAGGAGGAGGGGTATCGCGGATAAGAATAACAATTCCCATCCCACTATCAATATCTCTGCTGTGGATCTCAAAGATGCTCGTGACTTGAATGGCTTTCAAAGCCTTGTACGTCGCTGCGTGTGTCATAGACGACAGAACCAACTCATTAATTCATATCCAAACATTGTGAAGACAGAGAACGATAAAGATGAGGACATTAGGTCCTCTCTCCCCTCTTTGTCCCAGACATTATTATGTGAGGCTATAGATTCTTGTTCCTGGGTTTTCTCTCTCGTATGCGAATCCTCGAATGAGGATTTCTTGCAATGACGGCTATTTGACTATTTTAATACAGTCTGGTCAAATATCAGAGAAACAACACAAACCTTAAGACTGGTCTCTCAAAGTTCTCTCCATTAGAAAACTGCAAAAAAATAAAAAACTGAACCCTAGTTCGCAGAACTCTCTACTTGTAGAAACGCAAACCTGACATGTTTCTCAAAAGATTAAAAACCGAAAACAAAAGAAATACCGTCTAGAGTCTGGTCCCGTTGCTCTTGAGGGAAGCTCGCCTCCGATGTGAGTTGATTGAAGAGACTTTCATCTAATGTTGCCCCCGAACTTACATTCATGTTGACATTGGAACTCGCATTAGCACTGGCATTGGATGCACTGCTAGCATTTGTACTTCGCGTACCTGTGCTCGCCATATCAATTGGTTCACCAAAACAAGGTGGAATGCAGGCCTTCCCTACAAATCAAAATCCCATATGGTAATCCTGCAAATATTTGAAGCACAAAATTTTGTGCCCGATCTTATATGGTATGTTTACATATCAGTAGATAACTGATTTTTAGGGCCAGTTTCAACTCAAATTCAAATCTATTTAATCTGCCCAGCGAAGTTAACGGCCGGTGATTCTGAATAATTTTATATGGGATTTCAGTAATATTGTAATGCAAATAGTTTTTTTAAGGAATCGTGTATGAATTTTTAGTTCCTGCCCATCGGGAATACGCATTCATGGAGGTGTTATTAGTCTTGTTATTTTCACCAATGGCATAAATGTATTTTTCCATTTCTTAAAGCTATTTTAATGTTTATTTTCAGCAAGTATTTTTCAGACATTTATTAATATTGTTTATCTCACGTTTTATTGGCTGTACTTAATTTAGGCAAGGAGAAAATTGTTTTTTTTCAAACCAAAGTCGGTTAAAATTGTCACGATAAATTGCGCCGAACATATCAGCGCATAGTTGTCCTGCTTTGAATTTTGCATTAATGTTAGTTGTTCAGATTTAATTAAATGCTCATAAATGCTCGTGTTTATCATTATCTTCCACCGACGCCCTGCGCCTTTATCTCGACCTTTTACATTTTCGAAGATCTCTGTTTTTGTGGTCGGTTGATTTTCTACATTTATGTTTGCTTATTCTCTGCATTCACACAAAGCAAGGAAATTTGTCTTTTGGTAGTTGAAAATCTTCATAGGATTCGACTGGGATCTAGGATTACGTGCTTGTCTACACTCATTTGTCGCAGCAGTATACAAAAATCTAATAAACAGTCATGTTGGATTTCTATTTCTGTGGGCAGTGGTGAGATTTCTTGTCATGACCTCTCAAAATGACTTCTTCTTCCACTAAGCGCTTTTTAGAATTTTTTAACCGTTTCTAGTGTTGTTTGTCTAGAACACCTAAAATTTAACGAGCAAGATTCGCGGATACTTCTGCTCTCCTCAATTTTCAGCTTTCAAGTCACTTCTAATCTATGTGTTCAATATTTATTTTTCCATATTTTCTTTGTGCAGTCAATGTTTATCTAGAAATATTTTGTGTTTGGTTGGATTCAATATCGTCTATTCTGTTGAATTTGATATTTTTTGTTCGGTTCGATCTGTCCAGCCTTAGATTGCTTGAGTGGGACTGGGAATGGTGTAGTTAATTGAGGAATTTAGATTTAAGCAAATTCCTCCCAATTTTTTCTGATTTAATAAACATGATTGCATATGGTATTTTTTGGGGATTATATCATTTTTTTCAGTAATTCTCGCATAATTCTTTTGACTTCTGATTGATTGGCGGATGATTTTAGATTAGCAATTTTGTACTTTCTGAAATTCATTTGGAATTTCTGACATCTGGGAAATCCAAAATTTGACTTGTTTATAGTGAGTATTTTATAGGGTTACTTATGTTCAAGGGATCCAACTGTACCTATGCTATCTTGAAATCTGATAAATATCCGAAGTTCAAGTCTACACGAAAATAATATGATGAGCCAAATTTTCAAGTTACCCATGAATATTGTGCAGTGTTTATAAAGGCAGAGATATTGGCCCTCTGTTCTCCTCTGTTCTACTGTCCAATGAGTTGCAGAGTCAAAACACATTAATAAAATAAAAATATATGTATTATAAAAGCCAGGTATGTTCAGGGTCAACCTTGATTCAGTCACAAATAGTTAATTCTACATGTCTACAACATGGAGCAAAACTCAGAGAATTGATACAAGTGACCTTATCGTATCTGCATATGATTCACTCAAGAAGAGGTAGTTATATGCTTTAGTTTTGGATTTTTTGTATCATTCTTTCATCCCAATGTGGTTTCTGCTAGCATATATATCTTTTGTCTTTTAATCGCTTAGGCCTTACCTATTTGAAAACTAAAGGCTTCCTATTTGTAATGAAAAGTCATCTAGCCTAACAGGATTATAACCCATCTAAAGGGCAGAAACCATGGTGAGCTTACCTAGAATTCTCGATGTCACTTGGGCTTTCCTACAAAATGATCTCTTGAAGGTCATAAGATTATTTGTCATGTCAGTCCTAAATGATATGCGTATATAAGCATTTGTCACAAGCATCCAAACAAGAAGACCAGGGACACAACATTCAAAAATATTTTACTTCAACATTGCACTATAATGAGGATTCAATAACTGTGTTGCATGGAGGCCGACAATTTGGGTAGGGTGATGTTCTAGAGTTTGTATTTTGCATTTTAGACATATGCTTTGGTAATCCTTTCCCATTCAGAAGGGGTTTTGAATGTGCATAGACATGACCAATTATAGGAAAGTGTGTCATCTTGAATAGGCAAGAGTGCTGGCATTTGATTTTGTTTGAAATTATTTTTAACTAAAAGGTGTTTGTATTACTTTGTGTATAGCTGTAGCATTCAAGTTCAATTGATCTATCTTGGTCACTTATTTGTTTTGCCATAAATACTTTAGGTTAGGATCTCTAGACTTCCAAAATTTGAGCAACGAAATAGATCTGACACATAAAAATCCCATTAGAAACCTTAACTATAAAAGCCTATTATAAACTTAACTATCTGTATTCATATTGCAAAAATAACTTATAACATGGATGGCTAGAATATATATAAATTATATTGTATTGCTTATATTACTATCTAATATGGCAAGTTTTCATTTAAAAACAAGGAAATATAAGAGCTTGGGGCCACTTGTGTGGTGAATCAGACATTAATAGATCTGGAAGTAGACAAAAACTTTGTAGCAAAGATAGAGCAGATATTATCAGTAATGCGATAATTGATCAAAGCATATAATCAAACAAATAATTTAGAATTTTCACTTCTAGAGGCCCTATTTCTTCCTCTTCATCCTAATCAGGATTGGAAATTTCATATATTGGTGTAGGCAGAGAGGAATTCCAGGCCTCAAATTTTTTATCAACACATGCTTTCAAATAGTTTTGTAAATAATTGCATTTTAATGTAAGATTTCGGTATCTGAGATCACCAATATCACATAATCTATTCGTAAACATGTCTATTTAATTAATTAGATGAATGGAAATTATCCTTTTCTTATCTCATTTAAAAATAAATAAAGATCGACTACCTCACCACAAAAAGTCAAAACGCAACCTTTTGCATCTTCACCGTTCATTTGAATTAAGGTAGGCTTGATCATCCATCACATGATACAACCTTCCTCATCCACTTGCACTCACTCCAATCTTCCAATTGCTTGCATCTCATATCTCCATGCAAATTAAGATAATCTATCCATTGATCACTTAATTTTATCTTATCCTTCAACTTACATCAATCTCATCTTATCCTCCCATGCTAAGTTATTTTGGCCATTAAATTCGAGATATAATCTTAATTGTGCACCTCTAATCCAAAAAATATATTTAAACCATTTCTTTCAGACATTTGACCCTCTGAAGAAGTTTAAGTACATGTTGTCGAATTCAGAAATCTCTTTTAAGAACTCTGTACATTCCATCCAAACTCTTTCTCTTTCCTACCCCAAGCACATTTAAGGCATCAAACGCATGAGTGGGTTGAGGTACACGCTGTCCAATCTTGTATTTTCCTTAAGCTAATATCTTGTGTGACCATAAAGTTTTTTATTATTAAAATTTGCAGCAACCACATTCTAATTGATTTTATACAATGTTCCTGCAACAACCAATATGGTCTCGAATCATCTTATGCATCAACTATTGCGTTGTAACTATGGAATAAGCATCTAACTCTGTATATCACAAAGTCTTTAAGCCAACACCTAATTGCTTTGGGTTTAATTAATCATTAGAAAGTAGAATAAAACTTCCTTCTCAAGGGTATTGATGTTTGGTTTTCTAGTTCTTGCTTATAATGATTGTCTCCCATGAGCTTTTCAAAATGTTGTGATGCAACTGTCATGAGCATCCAACTCTCTACCCATCTTCACACTTGAACCCAACATTTAACCCCTTTATGATTGATCATAAATCAATCATTGCATGTTAAAAGGAGGTTTTCATCATCAAATAATCTTCAATGTGAGGGCAAGCAACCTTTAAATGTTTTAGTTTCCATATGTCATATCTATTAAATATTGAGCGAGGAACTCTAATTTAATAATTTATCCAATAGCATTCTCCTTTGATGCTGGGGCAAATGCATAATAGAGCTTTTTGTCACACTTAAATACCAGTATACAATCATGCAGAATTAAGAATTATCTATATGGTAGGAAAAACCATGTGCATGAAATACAGATTAAAGTTGAATGCTATAAGCCAAGCCACACTTTATATTCAAATCAAAATGTAGACAGAATTCATCTAGAATTTCCAAAGGGAACGAGGATTTTCACTAGACATCACCAATAGTTATCATTGTTGTCAACTTTAGAACTAAAAGGTGGTTGTAAGTGTTACCTGAACTGTAGTTCATTGCAAATTACAAGTATCAACTGCAAAAAATCTACAAGTAGTCATAAGCCAAATATTATATTATTTGAACGTATGTAAAAAATAGTCATATGTGGAATATATAATTATAAGTATTGTTTGAAATTAAAACAAATTTTTTTAATTGCTTGATTTTATAAATTAAAATAGTGGGTTTAATTTTTCCATTGCCTTTTTCAGTTCAAGGTCAATAAAAACATAGTAAATTAATGATCCTTAAAACTTATCGACTAATCCCTCGAATAATATAATAAAGATCCTTAAAGTGAGACTAAGATTGGGAGATGCTTTTAGAAAATGGAAAATGTTGACTTTTTATTTTCTACCTGTTAGTTTTACATTTATGTTTATTTTTGTAATTTGTATAATCTTAATATTTTAATCAAATATGATAATATTTTTTTAATATTGTAATATGTTAATATTTGTAAAATTTAGCAACCTATCAACAAATGATATGAAGCATAAAATTCATGATTACTCCACAATTTTCCTAAAACATCAGTTTTAAAATTCATTCATGCTCACCTCTCACTGAAAATCTTGATAAATAATTTTATATTGTGCAAGCGCAATTCTTAAAGAATATTTGTTTAATTACTTGGCAAATCGGGAATCCAGAACTAAGAAATATTCTTTTAATTTCCTTGGGTTTTTATAAGCAAGGATGGAACTGTATAATATTTGAATGCTTGTATTGATGAATTATAATTATTAATTTTAAGATAATTTTTTTATAGAAATTTATATATTTCTATATATATATATATATATATATATATATATATATATATATATGAATTTAGATATAATAATTTATTCAATAAATTGATCTATACTTATTTATAGGTCTTGTTAATTTAATAAATTCTCAATTATTTCTAAACATATATTTGTTGTAATTTTTTCCTTACCATTTTTACTTTACTAATTATTTGATGCTGTTATATTTTTTCGTCACATTTACTTATGTTTTTTTTTTCTTCCTCTAAACAGCTTATCACATGCTACTTCATTCTCTCTAAGCGTTTTGGTGCAATTAGCTGAAGTAGGAAAATTGTCCCAGGCATTGTATTAGCAAAAGCTTTTGCATTCAGGTAAGATTATTAAGGAAAAAGCTATTGTTATTTACTTCCTTCAATTCTGTTTATACATTAATACTATTATAAGGTATTTTTTAGCGTTACGTTGCTTTTTGTTAGAGGTTTTCCTTTTTATAATTTTTCTCTTCCATTTCAAAAAAAAAAGAGATTTCATGACCACTTCATTTAGACTAATTTCCTTATAATTCTAATTAAAAAATTGAGGCCACTACGTGAAATTTTAATTCTAGAAAACGGTGAGATGTCCTTTGACATTGACAATGCACTTAGGCAACAAGGATTGTCTAGAATTCCAACATTTACATATAATGTTGGGGACTGTTTATTTGATTCACTACAACTTCTACTTGACAATA
The DNA here is from genome assembly GCA_028749045.1 of Cupressus sempervirens. Lineage (NCBI taxonomy): Eukaryota > Viridiplantae > Streptophyta > Pinopsida > Cupressales > Cupressaceae > Cupressus > Cupressus sempervirens. The sequence goes on along the minus strand of CM053790.1, from coordinate 545,407,401 downwards.
AGTATACATCAATTGACCTTCGCAAAGGCATTGTTCAGCATTTTTTGACCAGTCTAGAAAAACAAGAACCAAAAGCAGTTAATTCTTATAACCATGAATTGCATCTAGAAATACTTTACGAATTGCATAGAGTTGGGGACCATGACACATATTTGCGAAGAATGCAAAAAACTGCACATCCTAAAATAATTAGCGATGAACTAGGTCTTTGGGGAGATATATTTTGTATACAATGGTTGTCCAAATGGTTGAATATAGGAATATGTGTTTGGTCATCTACAACGGGGATAAAATACTTGCATTTCAATGAATTTTTAACAACTAAACCATACTTGATTCTCTTCCATGATGTCAATCTACTTTGTAGCCATTTTGAACCGTTGATACAATCAATCATGCCAAATTCACAAAACTAACAACAACTACGTTTCTCTCAATTTAAGAAATCAATTAGAAATACTACACAAAACCAAATAACAAGAAATGTAAATATGAAAACTATGACAATAATAGATCAAAGCTATCAACAAATAAACAACAAACAAAAGGAGCCTATAAAACAAAAGACTTGTCTTCGAAAATTAGAAAACAAAAACCAAAATAACAATCAACAAAAGGACGTTGCAAAACAAAAGACTTCCCTCCAAAAGTTTAAAAAGTCTATTCGAAACAATATTGTAGAACAAGTCTCTAAAAAAAGGAAGAGAACGTTATCCCTAATTGATGTATTCCAGAACACAATTAACGACACACCCACACACATGTGCAGCGTTTGTGAAACATTACAGTTCAAGAAACACATTAAAAAATTCCACTTTCAACAAAAGGAGACTTATTGCAATTTAGTCAAATCAAATTCCAACACATTATAAAATTCTATTTGCCTCAAATGTAATGATGCATTAAAAAAATACAAGATTCCTCAATATGCTACACCGTATAACATTCAAATGAAAAAGCCAATGCAATATGTGCAAATGCTAACACAATTAGAAGAGTGTCTTGTTTCATTGCGGATTGCATTTGCACAAATTTGGGAATTGGGGCACAAAAGATCTCAAGTTGGCTTAACTGGTTCAATAATCAATGTACCTATAGATACTAATGTTACACAGGCAGCTTTGCCTCTACCAACTACTAGTACAACAACAATTGATGTGTCCTTGAAAAGGAAACTAGAATACAAAAATGCATTTCAAAAGGGAATGGTACGACCAAACATTATTATGCAAGCCCTTCAACAACTAATAAGAAAAACACTTTACCAAATAGAACATGTCAAACTTAATAGAAATTGGAAACAAGCTCTACAAACAAATAATGAGGCTATTGAAAAAAATGAGCTAAATGACACTGAAAGTGAGCGTGAAAGTGACACTGAGAATGAACCTTGTGAAACTTTGGTACATGGATTCACAGAATCTATTAACATACATAAAATGCAAGACAAATTACTAGAAATTGCACCTGCATCAAACCAGTGTCTCATTGGAATATTCAAAGACAAATATGCAGAAGAAACAAATCTTCCAACACTATTTTTTGGTGATCCGCGTGACCATGACATTGACCAAAAACTATCATACCAAAAAATTGCAAAGTGGGAATTGTTGCACTCACAAAGACATTTTTCATATCACATAAGAAATATTTTTTTCAAAACAATAAAAATACTCATACATCAAGTTATATCCACAATATGGATAAGAATTCACAAAGGACAACTTAAAGGAAGAAAGCTATTAGCAAAAGATGTTAAACACAAACCAAACTTAGAAAAAACACTAAAATCAAATATAAGCTATGTCGACTTCAAAAGAATTTCTATATCTCCAGACTATGCACATCAACTAAAAAAAGATGTCTTTGCTATGATACGACAATTAGGACCTCCAACATTTTTCCTCACATTTACTAGTGCTGAACAAAACTGGAAGGCTCTAATGAACACACTCAAACAACTGTACAACAATCATCAATCAACAAAACAAAACATATCAAATATGATAAAAGAACTTAATACAAATGAACTAATTAAAAAGGATCCAATAGCTTGTGTGCGATACTATAGACATCAGATAAACGCTCTAAAAAAAAATACTTTCAGACCATTCTTTTTTTGGAAATGTAGTTGATTTCTTTTCGGTAACAGAATTCCAAAATCGAAGAAATGAACATGATCACTTTCTCATATGGGTGAAAGATGCACCTGTCTATGGAAAGCATAGCAATGAAAGTATTACAAATTTTGTTGATACATATCTTACATGCAAAACAAAAAATTTTGATCCAGATATTGCTATTCTCCACAGACATCATCATACGAAGCAATGCAAAAGATCGAAAAATAAACATTGTAGACATAACTTTCCATTTCCACCAATGAGAGCAATGACAATACTTGATCCGTTACTTGAAAAAGAAAAAAGCATAAGCTTAATAGTTAACAAAATTCAATGCAAACTTGAACTTGCAATGTATGACACATCTTTTACATTTGATAATTTCCTCAACAAAATAGACATAATTGAAGAAAACTACATTCTTGCTTTAAGGTCAACAATCCATAGACAAACAATCTTTATGCAGAGAAAGCCCTCACAGATTTCGAATAATAGCTTTGGAAAAATGATACCTCCTTTATGGAAAGCCAATACAGATGCACAGTTTATTCTCAATGCATATGCTGCCGCAATGTATTGTAGTTCATACATAGCAAAATTTGACAAGTCTATGACAAAGACTTTCAAAAAAATATGTGATGATCATCAACGAGACAATATAGATGCACTCAAGATGATAGGGAAACTTGGAAATGCTTTGCTAAACCTACAACAAATGTCCGCTCAACAAGCACCTCATTTAGTTTTAGCTCTACCACTGCACTCGAGTTCTAGAAAATGCACATTTATTGATACGCGATCACATAATGATTGTACATTTATATTAAAACCAATTGAACAATTAAAAAAAGAACAAGACAATTTTGAAAATGTAATGTGCAGATCACTAATTGAATATTACCTGCGCCGTCGACAAGCTATTGCTAATGTATGTTTAGCAGAATTTGTATCAAGTTATTAAAAAAGATGGAAGTAAGCTTGAACCAAAAGCTAAACCAAATATCATTCATTTAATTAACTTTAACAAACATTTACAGCTAGAGAACTACTGCAGGGAACAATTATTGCTATATGTTCCCTTCATTGTAACTGAAGATACATTTAAACAAAATTACGGCTCATGGGAAAAGACCTACATGCATAATGAAAATATAATTCATAACAATCGAGCAAAGTTTTCATACAACACAAATTCAACTTGGGGTGATATTGACAATGCTATTGATGCGGTAAATGGCAACGAAGAAAACATAACCAATACTTGCCAACAACCAATAATTAAAGAACTAGATGAACAATATGATATGCATGAAGATATAGAAAGCAAACTTCCCAAACAGTATAAAAGTGCTAGTCAAAAATCTTTCAAAATCATACAACTCCCTCAAATAATGAATAACAATGACTACTATAACTTGAGGAGAAAGTTAAATAGAGAACAACAAGTAATCGTCAACTATATAGTAATGAAAAAGCTCAAAGACATAAAAACTCCTCTACATCTTTTTCTAACTGGAGGACCTGGAACTAGAAAAACATTTACAGCAACAACCATTTTTCAAGCACTTATTCGCATTTACAACAATTCCATTAACAATGATCCAGATAAACCTAAAGGCCTAATAACTGCATATGCAGGAAAGGTAGCATACAATATAGGTGGAAGTACACTGCATTCAACTTTTCACATACCTTTTAATAAATCAGATTTCATTCCACCAAGTACAGAAACATTAGATACAATGTCAAAGAACTATAGTCAATTACGTGCACTCCTCATAGACAAAATTTCATTGGTAGGTTCTACTTTCCTATGTTACATTAACAAACAACTACGTGACATAATGCAATTGCCAACATCATACTTTGGCAATCTAGACACAATTTTCTATGGCAACTTCTATCAAGCACTTCTAGTGCTTGATTCAACCATTTTTGACAACAAACCATCGACAACAAAATTAATGCCTTATACATTTTGGATTGATAATGTTAAATGCTATTCACTAAGCACTACAATGCGTCAAAAAGATGAGAAATTTGTCTCAACTCTAAATAACATATGTCTAGGACAACATACATATGATGATATACACTATCTCAATCAAACCTGTCTTCAACCCCCACCTACTGATCCAACATTCCCATATCTATTCTACAAAAAAAAAGATGTCAATGCACACAATAACAATATGCTTTCCAAGGTTTTTGGGAACTACATTATATTAAATGCAATAGACTTTGAAGATGAAAATTTCAATGCAATGCGACTATATACACAGAAAATGATTCTACCAGCTCAAATAGCTGTAAAGCCAAACATTCTCGTTGAAATTTTTCCAGGAAACTACAACATGCAAGATGGCCTTGTAAATGGGTTAGACGAAATATTTAAAGCATATACCAAACAAGAAGAAGTGGACATAGTTTGGATACAATTCAACAATACAAAAATTGGCCAACAAAAAAGAAATAAACTATGCCAATACTACATTCCAAACATTCAAAAAGAATGGGTTCCTATCCTTCGAATTGCAAGATCGATTCCAAAAATATCAACTACCAAAAAAGTTCGAACCAGAAAACAATTCCTAATATAAGTAGCATGTGCCAGAACAATACATAGAGCCCAAGGCCTCGCAATGGATGGTCTTACATTCGATCCTAGTGGCATAACACAACACGGTTTAACATACACAACACTTTCAAGAACAAGAACAATTAATTCATTGTATCTCTTGAAACATTTGATTCCAACAAACTTCAAAATCCACAAAAAAATCCATCATGAAATGTCTCGGCTACACTAAAATGCAACATGAAAACTTGAAAGTCAATTCTCTTGTACAACTCAGAATACACACATATTGCTATGTACATTGAACACACGTAGCCTACATGCTCATGCAAATGACATTTTAAATGATTACGATACAATGTCCATTGATATCATATGCCTACAAGAACTATTTTCCCTCCCACGCAATATTGATATTTTGTTTGGAAAATACAACAACCATTCAATGTATCATATACATGGTATAACAATACTTACTTCAAGAAATCTTTTCGTGACTAATTCAATATAACATAGATCAAAAAACATTGAAGCCATAACAATTAAAGTTAATGAATCAGATTCTCAAGTTAATGTTTGTAATGTTTATGTACGACCACATACAACAATTGCCGAAATTAAAATGCTTATTACTAAAATAGCTACAAGCTACATATCAATAAATAAGCTTTACATTGTTGGAGACTTTAACATAAACATGTCCATAGAAAACATAACCACAACAACACTCATGAAACACATGCAAAAATACAATATTCAATTCGTGCTAAATCAAACACACAACATAAACAAACCACTCATTGATCATGTATGGACAAATTCACCAGCAAGTACATGCTCCATTTACAAGATTGAAGCATAGTGGACAGATCATCTTGCAACATTCATTCAACTATATGCAATTTGACTCTAGTTTGGGTTATGTTTATAACAACAATGACTCCACCAAAGCGAGTGCCAAGTGAACTACCACAAGATCACCAGGAACTCACTAAAAGGTATTTTGAATCTAAACTTTCCAATCTTTTCATCTTTGCAGATATTTCTTAATAAAAAATATTGACCTTTACTTTTTACAGGTCGAAAGAAGACAATGAACCATGTATATTAATAGAAGATATGAATGCAAGAAAAGCAGGACAAAGTTTCAAAGTTGATGTCTTGTTAGTTTACAAAACTTTCCTGGACAAAGCAACCAAAACACGTGAAGTTCTACGTGCTGATCTTACATATTCAAAAGGAGAGCTTACTATAACATTAAATGCCAGTGGCAACAACCTTCTCAGTAAATATGAAAGTAAAATAATTCTAGGCATGGCATTAAAAATAACAGACTTGACATAGAACCAAAATCAGATTTTGATCGAGGAGACAATGACTGCATACTAATTCTAAAAGATTCCAGCACGGTTCAAACAATACCAGCTATATTGCATGAATACAGATTCATTCCTGGTACAACTATAAAGTAGTTACTCACAAGCACAACTGACTACTCCACTGGAACAATTGGTGCTATAATTCTGGCAGCATACAAAAAAGGTACTCAGTATGTGCTTGAAATCAAGGATGGAAACAGTGACATGAGCAAGGCACTGGTAAGCTCATACAAATAACTTCATTGATAAATCTATGAAAATAATTATCCATTTTCGTCTTTCTATCACATTTTACAATTTCACTATGGCAAATTTAGAAATTAAAAAACTAACTTTGCTATTTGTGTTTAGCTATATATGCATTCAAGTTTCACACCCCAATACATCCAGATACATGAACAACTTGAAAGAAATGAAATACCATCATTGGTCTTTAGGAGCATAGCTAAAAAAAATGATCAAAAACCAAGTCTATGGACAACTCTAGCAACATTTATCTGCAAACTACATAACAAAAGAACAGTAAATGCACTCCACGGACAGCTCCAAACTCTAGTTCAGGCAAGTTATTTCAGATCTTTTGTCATTTTAATTCAGTATTTCATTTTCCATGTTTTAAAGAATACTAATACAAGCACACTGTCAATAGGTCAAAGGAAATTTAGTTGTGGAAGATCCATATTCAAGTCCATTCCACACTTTTTGTCCAAAATGCAACTGCAAATTCTAAAGCTATGGAGCACTGGAAGGAGAAAAAGGTCACTACGACTGATGTGATGAAACTGTCTCATGCAAATATTCATTGTACTTGAAAGCAGCTATCACAAATCATAGCCAACAACCAATTAATTGCTCTATTGAAAACAATATTGTGCAACAGTTACTTCCTGCTCTTAAAAACATAAATTATCAGCAATACATTGATGACAAATCAGAAGTAATATTTATACTCTGAGACTTTTCAGCAAGTGGCACATACACTCTCAACCAATACAACACCATTACACATGCAGTTCTTATGAACCAATAACCTACACATGAAACAACATAGGTACTACCTCTTCATCCTTACCTATTTATAATTATAAAAATCATGTACATTTTCTCTATCACATGTCATTTGCAATGCATTAATCATGGTACCAATTTTGCAGGCATCAGATTTGGCCATTCAATGTAAATACACTGTCTATATATTCTACAATGTAAAATGCATATATACTATCTCCTGTACATAACTTGATTGTCTTTGCATCTCAGGTTTGTGAAATATACATTAGATATGCAACTAGGATTCAAATTTGTATTTTAACATTACATTTTATCTTCATGATCAACGCATAGCTGTAAGTATTTCATAAGAGTGCATGCACCTATTGGAACCAGCTTCTAAATATATATTGAAAGCTAAAAGAAAAATGAATAGTTCTAAATTCATGTGTCAATTAGCTATCACAAACATGCAAAATTATATCATATAGATTACAGCCTAAAAGCAAATACAATTCAAGAAATGTCTAATCTTCTAATAAATTGTTTATTTACAAAGTCTATTTGTATTTGTCAGGATGAAATTATTTCAAGGATCAAAGATAGAATTCCAGCTTTGACCTTTCTTCCACAAAATGAAGAGGCAATGCAGATCACGAAATCAAAAACAAGACAGATTTTGCATTATGAAAGTAGACAAAAATAAGAACATCATTTTGATGTATTTATCCGCTATCAAATTCTATTGCACATAAACTTGATAGCCTTCTATATACATACTTCCTTTGACTCCAAAATTTTATAGCCTTCAATATAACAATAATATTATGTTTTGCTTTTCATATATTACAACAATATGTGTACAGTGATGTCTATGTATCAAGTTATAATGTAATAGAGTCTTATCCATGATTTGATTTCCATATTATCTACCATACCCAGCTTTTGTAATTGACTGTGTATATGTTTTAAGAATTGTTTATTTAATTATGCATTCACAGATTTGATTACAATCAATTTTGCCTTCGTTTTGCATAAGAACTCTGACATTGTTTCTTATGGTATTTTTATGAAAGTCCTATTGTAGCATAGTTTTTACAAATGAAGTTCCATTGTACTTCAATGATCAAGTACAAATGGTCACAAGAAAAACTGTTAAGGAACATTCAACACCATCACCATAGATATCAAAGTAGTGGACGGTTTTAGATTATTTGATTCCCTCTGTCATTTATTGGACCCTTACTAAGGCTTTGCATAAATAGTGGCCACTATCTACAGGCTATAACTTTAGAGCCACTAGTGCTATTTGTGTAGGTAGAGCATTCTCCAAATATACTCACTTATCTCTCCCCTATTTGTATTTCTAATATTCATAGGAGTTCCTGTCATTTTTATCTTCTTTCAATTTCTGTAGAAAGTGATTAAATTTTAGTATCAGTTTTTTAATCCTGTGGAAAATGAAACAAAAAGTCAGGGGAATTGAGATCTAGACTCATGAATGTATCTATAAGTGCTCATCATGTCTCTATCCTTTTATGAGTACTTCAAGTTAGATTCCTTCTCGGGCCTATAAATAGAATGTTTTTAATGTTGTGAGGGATTGCACGATTACCTGTGGGTCAAACTTTGCTAAACATTTCCTATATCTTTTTTAGCTGTTGGTGTGCTCATGTTAGTCATTTCTACTGTCTTATTTACTTCATGATAATTGATTCATTGCTTGAGAGTGGTCATTGTCCTTTTGTTGGTCTCTTAGCAATGGATTACCTGATATGCGTATCTAAGCATTCATCACAAGCATCCAAACAAGAAGACTAGGGACACAACATTCAAAAATAATTTACTTCTACATTGTAGTGTAATGAGGATTCAGTAAGTGTGTTGCATAGAGGCCGACAATTTGGATAGGGTGATGTTCTAGAGTTTGTATTTTGCATTTTAGACATATGCTTTGGTAATCCTTTCCCATTCAAAAGCGGTTCTAAATCTACATAGACATGACCAATTATAGACATGTGTGTCATCTTGAATAGGCAAGACTGTTGGCATTTGATTTTGTTTAAAATTATTTTTAACTGAAAGGTGTTTGTATTACTTTGTGTATAGCTGTAGCATTCAAGTTCAACTAATCTATCTTTGTCACTTATTTGTTTTGCCATAAATACCTTAGGTCAGGCTCTGTAGACTTCTAAAATTTGAGCAACGAAACATATCTGACACATAAAAATCCCATTAGAAACCTTAACTATAAAACCCTATTATAAACTTTAAAGTCAATCTGTAGCAGCTGTAGGAAGTATCTTTGATTCTTTATCAATTTTGTTTCATGATTATATCCATTTCAGTCAGTTTTGTTTCATTTCTACTCAGACATTTGCACTTAGTTTCTTTTACATACATTCTAGTCATTTTTCATCATATGCTCATTTCCTCGGCTAATATGTCTTATTTATTTTCATAACTTGGTTACCAAGTGTTTGAGTTAATTACATTGTTCATAAACCAGGTTAGCATTTTCATGTTACCTAATTAAATTTGTTGTTAGCTCTTGAATTTTCATTAAATTACAGTGGAATGAAAACTGAGCCCAACTTAAACATAATGTTGTTTATGGAGCGGACCTTAGCTATGCTGAATTAATTAAACTAGATTATGCAAAATTTTGCATTGTAATTGGTCATCTTCTTGAAGAGAATCGATGAAATACTTCAAGAAACTTTTTAATTATCAATTCATTATTTTTTCATTAATGTAAATTCACCTCCAAAGGGGAAAACTCAAGTTTGTTTCAGAAACAAATTAGATCTGCATTGAGTAAAGCTTTTATGGAACAATTCAACTAATAAATAAAATAGTAATCCAAAATATCATCTTTCTGGGTCTTAGAAGAAGAAGCAATGCAGATCATGATAGCCCACAATGGTGAGCAGACCATAAAATCTTAGTAAAAGGGTTACGCTTCAATCTTTAAACCTCTCGGGCCTCATATTGCATGGGTATATCAACAAAGAGAAAACATATCAGTGCCTTTGTGTGGAAATCCTATAACATGCTCTGATAATACAGCTACCATGAAATAGTAAATGCATAGGAAGCAACAATTATACCATAATTGAAGAAGATAAAACAATGTAACATTATTTTCACAGGATTAGTTTATTGATTTTACACTGAATAAAGCTATTTCCATAAAACCTCAACCATTTCCCATAAATCTTGATAGCAATATCACAATTTAACTTGTTGTAGTAATTATCTCCTACTTATCAATATTGATGCCAACATGAATAGGAACCTTAGTGAAAAGGGACACCACACTGAAACTAACCATGTGATGCCTACCCAAGTGACACTATTATATGATTAGATATTTGTGTTTGAGCATTTCAATCTCTAATAAGTGTCATGTTATGGATTATATTTCATGCTATGATTATAAGATATTGTATAATCAAAGTAATTGTATTGATACTGTGGGTTTTTGATCCTTCACTCCATGATAGTGAAGACACGATCAATCAAAACAACTCTTAACCTCGCTATCTTCTTATAAAAAGATAAATCAGATATGAATATAAATCTCTTCAGAGATGTGCTGCAACAGTTCTAAACCTATTTTTATGTTATTGTTGTTCTATGTATGATGGCAGTGCTCACCACACATAGAACAGAAAATTAACATATCTCTACTTCTTTGTGGAAACCTATAAAGAGAATTATTTTTATGTTTTATGAATAGCTTCGCCCTATCCAATCTACTCCAACCTCCTTTGTACCATATGGTAGGAACTATGACGCATCGTGTCCCTTGTTAGATGGATGGTTATGATATTCATTGTTAAGAACAAGAGCTCTTAGGCCCGTTTGGTTGCAAGAATTGGAGCGGATTAGGAAAAGTTATATACTTGAATTCGCCAATTTAACGTTTGTGTGTGAAAAATAAAATTGGAATTAGAATCCTCCTCTCCTCATTTTACACTAAAACATGCATAGCGGAATTCATAAAAAAAGTTGGAATAAGAATAGCCTATACTTATTCCACTTTTTAGTAAAGCAATTTTTATTTTTTGTCAGGTCCGTGAGTTTGACTCCCATTTCATTTTGCCGCTTGATGCAATGATTTTCCATATGTTCCAGTTGAGCATTTGAGAGAGCCAAGAAAGAATGTTTACATTGGTTATATTTCTCCAGCTTTGCCTTGTATGCCCTTGGGTTTGAATAGCAGGTACCAATCTCTGCTTGATATGAAGTGAAGCCCTTTCACAATTTCTTGGATTTTATATGTTTTGCACCTAATGGATTTTGGGTTTCGTATTTTTTGGCAGGACTTTTCATGTGTCGCCAAACACACTGCATTTCTATAGGTATCTTTACTACTTTTTTTGTTGTGCCCTAGCATTGTTAATACACTATTGTTTTATATTAGCCAGAGCTTTTTTTTATGGATGTTCTTTCCAGGTACATCCTCACCACTTTCCCCACACATTTTGTACAATTTCTTGTCTGCTATAGATTTTTCCACATTTAGTATGTATCTTTCCATTTCAAGTAATATGACCCCTTGAGTTATGAAATTGAGAGTTTTTATAATAAGACTATTGAAACTAGTTTTTTGACCTCCTCGATTAAGAAGCCCCGAAAGAAAATTTGCTAATTTGTCTATTTGTGACCTTTTTCATTTTTTCAAATTGAAAACATAGATTGAGGTTGCTATTTCAACAGATGTGAATTCATAGACAAAGCGTGTAGTAAAAACCCATCTTCTCAATCTAGGGTTTCCACTCGTGACAAGGGCAAATAACATTTTAATTCATGACAAAGGACACACTGCATTGGAATCGAAGCTCTTGTGTGTAGTTACAAGCTCAAAAAATAGTTTCAGGTCCAGTTCAGAGGCATAAGAGCATGGTACATAATTGATTTAATGGGTTTTTAATTGTGTGGATGATTGTGCTAAAGTGTCTTGAATCTGAAAATATGTTGATGACAGATCCTTCCAAATACAAGATGTTTATTTTAATTTCACCAAAGAATTGTGGAGGATGAGTTGTGAAAACGGAAATGACTTGCAAATTAAAATGTTGGAAATATTAGCATTTTGTCGTAATTTGGAAATATTAGAACATCACTGGGTTTTTAACTAGAGTGACAAGCCTGAAATCTCAAGGATCTATTACCTCATGCTCAGGTTGTGTTTTGTATAAAAAGTAGGCCTGCATATTTCTGATGTGTGCTTTTTCTAATGCATTTTCATGGGTTTGCAAGTGGTTGTTGATTGAGAGAATTTTGTAGGTTGTTAACTGTTCAAAGTGGTTGAGAATAGTAATTTCAAACTTTATTATTGTGCACTTTGAATATATAAGCAATTTCTTATACGATTTAATGTTGTATGACATATGGATTTAAATTCAAAGTTAGAGATTCTCTGTTATGTGGATGGCACTGAGATGATTTGTATTCTAAAATTATGTTGATGAAAAATCCTTATAAAAATGAGATGATAAGATTGGTTATGCAAACATAAAGATGTGCAGATAAATGTTGGATATGCTAGCACACTATCTTAATTGTTTTGTGGAATATCAGTAGGTTTTCAATTTGAGGGAGAAATGATAGAAACTTGTTATTCCACTAGATAGAAACCTGACATTTTTATTAGAAGACAGAAGGCCCACTTTGATGATATAGAAACTTCAAAATATCATCTGCTATTAGAATCCTTGTGGAATGTAGGTCCTATTGTTTCTCTTTTTGTTATGCTTATTCACATCTTGACCTTTTTCTTACATTTATAACTCAATTGATTGGATGAGATTACTGGACATTTATCTTATGTAGTTGATTATTGGATTATTATATGTTGCACATTATTACTTGATGTGATTGCTTAAAAACAATGGACTTATATTATGAAAGATTAATTGTACACCAATTGATGAGAGAATCCATGAATTCCACTTCCCAACATTATGTGTTGTGTTGGGTGATCCATGTAGTGGATCAAAATGATTACACTAGCGAGACACACTATATTAAACAATCAACATTTCAATCAATATGTTAAATGTTAAAACTACCATCAACATATCTAGCTTAAAATGGTTGGATACTAGAGCTAGGTGTCATGGTCCTCACAAGTGTTCCCATCACAAAACAAGGGTCAAACTAGTCTCAAGACCTTCCAAATTGCCTTATAATCAAATCTTATTTCAAATCACTTGAACTATGACCCAGCTGCCCAATCCTATAGGACCATGATGATAGGCACCCTAGCCCCTTTCTTGGTCATCTTTCTCTTTGTTTGTACCATGCTCTTATGCCTCTGAACTGGACCTGGAACCTATTTTTGAGTTTTTAACTACACACAATAGAGCATTTAATCCATCCTGTTTGGCAAGAATCAATTTCTTGAAATAGAGGTAGGAAGTAATAAATTCTAACCTATATTAACAAAGGCAAATGCAAAAACTAGTCAACCTTTATAATAAATTTAATAAGAAAGCACGTTATAATCTATATACTGCAGTGGATAATTCAAACACTAGTTGAACACAGATATCAAGAAACTAAACTAAAAAAACTAGCCCGTGTCATCTAAATTCCATATATGGAAATACCATTACCAACTTAAGGTAAGCAAGTGGTGAATGATTAATCTATAAATATCAATACTTAATAGTAATTGAATATGTTTAATGAATTGTGTAATTGAATATGTTAATGAATTGTGTTTGCATTAGGAGTTGAGGTCCCAAAATGGGGTTGATGGGTATGTCATTATTTATTGTACCTCAAACCACAAATTTATATCTAGTCTACCTTTGTGATAATATGTATGTTTTATTGCATGGCCTATATGTAGTATATATTATCGGCATTTCATTACTGTCATTTGTGGCTGCATATAATTGAGTCACTTGCTCTTAATATAGATGTAGATTATTGTTGCAGTCTAGAGCATTTGACCAACTTGAGATTATGATATTAATAGCATTATAGACCTACTTTAATTGTCATTGCTTCATCTACTATTTTCTTGAAACTCGTTGTTTGACATGACACTTGTAGTTGGTAAGACTAGGACACTCATTCTGAAAAATATCAAATGAGTGATTTTAACACTCATTTTTGCTAATAATTTTTGTTTTACATTCTATTGTCATCAAAAAAATTTATGATCTGTATATTGGTCATTGATGGCTCTTGCTAATGATCTAAGGATTCACAGTCTCATTGCTAGGAGGACTAGAATCATGCTTTCTCTTGTAGTTGATATTGTCACCCTTGCAATATCTATTGCAACATCTACACAAGAAGCTAGAAAAGAGAGTTGTAAGTGCAACAGAGATGAAATCCCATTTTACAAGAGTATTATTCATTCAAATGAGACTTATTGTCATGACCAACTTCGTATGACTAGAACAACCTTCTTTCATCTATCCACTATTCTTAGGTAGAAAGGAAGCATTGAAGATTCTTGCAACATCACATTAGAAGAGCAACTAGTGATTTTCCTTCATACCCTTGGGCACAATTTGAGGAATCGTAAGATTGCTCATAATTTTGGTCACTCAAGAGAGACAATTAGCAGATACTTCCACAAGGTCTTGAGGGCTATCTTGGTGCTCCATGCTCACTATATGTTGCTTGCTACCCCAAATACTCCTCTTGAAATTCTTGGGAAGGATCATTTTGATCCCTACTTCAAGGTAACTCTCTTATTGGCGTAGTTATTATGTTGATTATTAATTATATTAATAGAAATTTGAATACAAAATTATAATGTATAGAATTGCATTGGAGCCATAGATGGAACCCATATACCATTTATTGTTGATGTGGACATACAAGCTAAATATCATGATAGAAAAGGCAACTTGTCGCAAAATGTTATGGGTGTGTTCCTTTGATTATGAGTTCCAATACATTCTTGTTGGTTGGGAAGGGTATGCAACATAGTTGTGTTCTTGCTTATGCTTTGTCGAGATTAGATCCACTAGTTGTTCCTCCTAGTATGTGGAATCATCTTGTCAAATTTATAAGATACATGTCAAGGTTATAACAATATGTTCATCCCGGTATGTGAAATCATCTTGTTAGGGTTATAAGATACATGTCAAGATTATAAAAATATAGTTTTTGTGCATTTCTATAGGTAAGTTTTATTTGGTTGCTGTGGGATATCCAAATGTACCCAGATTTCTCACCCCTTACCAATTTACATGCTACCATCTAAAGGAGTTTTGTAGAGCAAATTTGATTAACTCTCCATGAGAGTTATTTAATCACCGACACTCCTCTATTCAAAATACAAATAGAGCATACATTTGGCATTCTGAAGCAATGTTTTCCTATCTTGAGGCATGCGACATCTTATCAAATCATGAAACAAACTAAGATTGTCTTAGCATGTTGTATCTTACACAACTTCATAACAATAGCAGATTGCATTCCTTCTGAAGTTGAAATTGAAGAGGATGAGCATGATGGGATAAATGTACCAATACTTGAGACATATGGGACAACTCAGCAAGATAGAGATGATTAGGGAAACTTTCGAGATGAAATAGCTCGAAGTATGTGGGAACATTGTAGATCTTGAGCTTAGTTCTAGTTGAAACGTTACATTTTGTTGTAGAATATATATTGGAAAATATTTTTTATCATTTTTATTTGAATCAATAGAAGATGTGTGACTTTTTAATCATTTTTATGGTTGTTAAAGATGTATGAATGAATGAATTTGTTTTGTTAGCATGTTTGGAGAGTTATTGTACACTTGTAGAGTTGTTAACACATTTGTAGAGTTGTTGATACGTTGTACATTTTTAATTACACAAGTACCCCTCCTTACTCTATTAGGAACCTATGATTGTGATCATTATAAGACAAGGAATGAATTTCCTACTCATTGCCATTTCTCTAGTCTACGGCCTTGTTTGTGCACAATACATTGATCCCTATATATCCAAGTGTTATTGCTTTCATTTTGTTGCATTGCAGTTTTCTTGAAGGTTCCACAAATTCGTTGTAATTCAACCATTGTCTAGGGTTGTAGTTCTACTACAAGTGGTAATTGTTTAATAGAAATACTAATAAAACCTTAAAAATTAATTTAGCTTGTTTTGTGTTCAATTTGTGGATAACCAATTCAGCTCCCACCAAGAAGCTGAAACCATAAGTGGCAAAGAGGACAAAATTAATAACTCCAAAGCTAATGCCATCAATGATAGCCAGTTGAGTTACACATCCCATTATTGAGCATGTATTTGAAGAACATGATCCTCTGCACATAATGAAGCTATTGTTCCTCTGTTGTTCAGTGCATCTTTTGCCACGTGCATGGGTTCACCCTGTGCTATCTACATCAGTTAAGCCCAACATCAAGCCTAATAACATTGGTATTATATTAGATAGTTGAACTAGATTGATTGGTTGAGGAGTCTCGCTCTAACCTTGGTGGCTTATATCTCCCAATGAGTTTCTCTCACAAGAAAATGAATATAGCTCATATATACTCAACGAGACCAATTGAGTTGGGTTGGGTCCCACGCTTGGTTTGGCTCTTTCGACTAGATAGCCCGTCTTTTCATTAACATGCATTCAAATTCATTACACAAATTTTGTATTGTATTAAAAACATCCCCATCTGTCCCCAAATTACACAATGTCAGGCACAATGTCCATTATAAGGCAATACTTTAAGAAGATGTGCTTTACTATAGAAGAATTTCAAGTTTGAAATTTGAAAGGAAGGAGACCAAAAGAAAGAAGAGAGTGAAATTGAAGGCTTAACTGTGGGTTATCTTATCTTGTCTTTCTTTGTTAAGAAAGCATTATTTATTTATTTTTGCTTTGGAATAGATTATTATTTTGGAGATGAACATGGAGAATTTTTTAAGAACAAATCTCAACCGTGATGTTCTAGCCAAATAGTATATTATTGGAATCCTTTCCATGGTTGCTAATCTTAGAATTTCTAGAACAACTTTTAAAATATGAATGACTTGTGATATTTCTATGAGGATTTAACTGTGTGATTTTCAGTCATGTA
Source organism: Cupressus sempervirens (assembly GCA_028749045.1). NCBI lineage: Eukaryota > Viridiplantae > Streptophyta > Pinopsida > Cupressales > Cupressaceae > Cupressus > Cupressus sempervirens. Next base: position 545,390,274 of record CM053790.1, on the reverse strand, counting down.
GTTAAATCCTGATAGCAATATCACAATTTGACTTGTTGTGGAAATTATCTTATCAATGAATGACTTGTCAAGGTTCCTAGTATATTCATTCATTAGCTAAATTAGCACATGTTTTGGTTGTAATCTAATTTGTTTTAAAAAGTTGAATCTGACATCCATTCTTTGGTACGTAGTTAAGCTCTTTTATATAAATTTATATTTTCCATCTTTGAGCCTTGAAATGCAGCCTTTTTGAACCTCAATGCAACCCAAAAATGCAACCTTTCTAAATCTCAATGGAGGGCTTTTCTGAATTGTTAATCATGCATATTCCAATATTATACGTTCTTACATACTATCCAACCTTCTCATTAATTTTATCCACAAGCCAACCATCCTGTTCATGAAACTATAAGGCAGCCTACATTCAATTGTTTTGTAGAGTAACCAATATGAAACTATTATTTGTCTATTGGGAGCAATATTATTGAATATAAAAGCAGTCAAGCTATTTAACTAATGAAGTCAGAAATATATGCTCATAACTAATTAAGTCAACAATATATGCTTGTAACTAATGAAGTCCTCTGGGAATGTAGGCTTTTTAGTAATGAAGTCAATAATATATGCTTGATATTTTTGACCCATTTTTGTTATGTTCATTAGCATGGTTCAAGAAATGCAAGTCAGCAATACACCTTCTTCTACAAACAGAGTACTATGGACTAGAGATATGGAGCACAAATTCCTTGAGTTGCTTCAAGAGCAAGTCCATCTTGGATGAGAAGGTGAAGGCGATTTCAAAAAAGAAGCTTGGACCTACATTCAAAGGCAATTAAACGATGAACTAAAGTAAAATCTGACCAAGGATAATTTGAAGAATAAATTGAAAACTTGGAAGGCGGGATTTAGAGTAATGAAAGATTTAAGAAATACATGTAGTTTTGCTTGGAATGAAGGTACACAATGCGTGGATGTAGAAGATAGTGTTTGGAATGACATTTTGAAGGTAAAATGATATTTAACATTCATTTGATTTAAGTATAACTTTATATTGTAAAGTTAGTATTGAAAGACAAATAATCACTTAATTGATTGCCAAATTGTAGAGGAAAGAATTCATAAATGAAAAAGTGTATAAAAGGTAGCCATTCCAATACTATAATGAGCTAGCCTTCATTGTGGGAATGACATGGCAGAAGGTACTACAGTTGCCACAACTCAAGAGATTGAAGAAGGGTACATTATGGATGAGGCCCTCAATCTTGATAATGAAGGAGATTTCAATATACTAGTTGATCTTAATGGTAATTTGGATGATGACTTTGTTCAATCTAACCAATCAAGTGCAACTATGACACAAAGAATATCACCATCCTCATCAAAGAAGGCAAAGAGGAAGAAGGTGAGCATGGCTAGTTTAATGGATACCATTTGTAAAGCCATGAATAAGATCCATGAAGGCATGTTAAAGCTTTACATTATCAAGGTGGATGAAGAGGATTATGAGTCTGTTGGAGAGAAAATGTATGATGCCTTCAAAGCCATTCTCGGGATTAGTGAAGATTCAATAATAAAGGCCTATGATATGTTTTTGGTTGAGATTAAAAGAGCAAAAGGCTTTTTGAGAATGACCGAGGGGGAGAGAGTGAAATACATAAAACTTAAGTATGGAGGGCTCTAGAGTGTTTGTTGGAACTATTTCGATTTATAGTCACATTTATATTTGGTTGTTTCATGTATATAGCATGCCTTAGACATGCCTGCATGATTTTTATCAGCTAAAAACTTATTTTCCTTTCTTAATATGCGACTATATAAATTTTTAATCATCTTTAAATATGAATGCATTTTATTGTTCTTTTTTATATGGTACTATCACTTGTGTATTGTTCTTTAGTTGTTCTTATGCAATAGAGATGTGTATGGTTGAGTTTTCCATTTCCATAAATGTACATGTTTACTCACAAAGCTACATTTTGATAAAGTAAACAACATGAGCAAATTTTCATCAACTTATTATCAATTTGTACCATCTCGTTCATTCAACTACACCTACTACATCATATAGTGGCACTTCATGATCATTTACATATCTGGGTTCATCTACTTACTTGTGGTCATCAGCATCATCATTTACTTGTTGTCATTGATAAGTAGTGCTTTACTATTATTTTTTGTTACACAGTAATATTACTCATGGTTTTGTAACAGTTAATATAAATTTAAATTTGGAGTGAGGAATTCCATGACAATTTTGTTGCCTCGTACTGTTTGTGTATCTTATATATGATACAAACTCATAGATGACCAAAAATGTGTTGTATCAACAATCAACAACAGAAGATTAAAAATATTAGATTAGTTTATTATTCTTATGCTACATGACTTATTAAAAATTGCAGTGTAATTTACTGTTATATTCTAATTAGCCATTTATGAGAGCAATTTATTGGGACTGTTTATATCAAACAAGTAGAGACAAAAATTAGTGTTTTTCCCTAACCTTCTCCATGATAATCTTCTGATTTCCACATTTACAAATTATTTTTTGAAGTCTTTAGCAATTTATTTACATCTTTATTTAATGTTTCTATTGGTGTAAATACGTATTTACTATTTACACTTTACTTAAGTTTACTTAGGTTAATGCATTATTCTAATATTTATTTATTAGTCACCTAGGAGTACATGCACTCTTGTGAGTTGTCATGTTGACAACACTAGAGTTTGCACCTCATTTATGCACATGGTGTCTATAACATAGGAGTAAGCACTTTATTTCAGCACATGGTGTCTACAACACGGGACACCTTGTCATGCTTATCCTCTCATTGATGCATGTACATTCATGCATAATGGAGGATGTCTGCTTAGTTGTCAAGCTTATCTCTTGGCACCTTCTAGAGACATTCTAGGTGCTTCCTGAGAGGCTTTTATATATAGGCACTCCTAGTGTGTTTGCACATACAATATAGAGTAATGTATGAGGACATACTCTGATATATTGATCATACTCTTTTTGGTCTATAGTTGTGCTTGTGTTCGAATTCTACGATCTTGGGTGAATGTTGCCCTAAGGCAAATTCTTACATGGTATCAAAGCTCTTAGAGAATCTCTCTACATATAGTCGTTTGAGGCTGTCTTCTTGCTTCAGCACCTTGGCTCGAATCTAGAGTATTGCAAAAATTAAGAGCATCTAGAACCATATGTGACCTCGCCATTTCGTTCGAAATGTTGATTCGGTGAAAATTGGCTATAAAGTTGTCTACCCTAGGCCAAAGTCGATTATGAGGCAAATTTTTTTTCTAAACTGGCACCTGAAGGACTGATATGCAGAATTGGTATGATCATTTCAAATTTGCATTTTTTTCATCTGCATCTTTGCTATTTTTTTTGGATCAGCATTATTTTTCAGAATTTTTTGGGCCATCGGGCCATAGGAGAGATTTTTTGCAGGTGAAGATTGGTGCTTGCTGGTGCAAATTAGATATTTGCATCACATTCAAAATGTCAAAAAACCCCCAAATAGGATTTTATTTCATCCAAATCAGACATCGAAGGCAAAATCTAGAGCCATTTGATTTTTGGAGGTGTGACAACGACAATTTAGAAAAAATAACAATAACAACGATTTTCATACAACGATATCTCCCTTATATGGACTCCTTTTTATGAGCATTTTTTTTTGTTTTGGGGTAGGATTTTGTGATCTACACATTGGTGCAAGAAATTTGACATCCCTATTCCTGATTTTTTCTACAACTTGCAAATCTTGAATTTTGCCACTTTAAATGCTTCATACGAGCTCATCTGGACTCCAAATCAAGTTTTTTTTTTTTTTTTAAGTGCATTTTTTTTGTCTACTTTCCAAATATGCAATCAGATTATAGGTTTTATTGACAGAAATATTACTTTCAGAAATAGGTCCTGAATTGGCTATTGTACACACACTACCATAAAGTGCCTAAATCATGTTAGAGTAAATAATTAATATTTAATTATTTATTCTATTACTTAAGCTTACTTAGGTCATGCATTTATTTAATATTTTATATTTAATGCATGTAGTGGTTAGTTGTTGACAACTCGGGAGTTTTCTCCTTTTTTAGCATATTCCACTTTTTGTGGATATGTGCTGAGTTGTCATTTTTGTCCTCTACCTCCTTCCAGCTTGTTCTACAAGCTTCCTAGAGCTCTTTATATTCGGGCTCTCTCTCATTGTAACGATATCAGATCTTAAAGCCATTTCTTATTGTAAATACATTTCTTATTGTGTTTGCATTTTTGGCTCTCATATCCGTTTAGGGTTTTTGCCCATGCTCCATGCTTTTCCCCTTCTTGGCTTCTCTTTGACAGGTTCGCATGCAGGTGATCTTGGCGTCTTCGGAGTTGGCTTTCCTCAACTCCAACAAATCATACATTGGGGGGGGGGTGTGGGGGGGTTTCTTTGTTTTTTTTTGTATTTTGGGGGTTACATTGATTAGTCCATCATGGAAGAGGAAGATTTGATTATCTTGATGCCAAAAAACTAAACTATCAAGAATGGAGTCAATTAGTTATCTCATATCTCGGTCAGCACAATGCACTGCATATGGGAGAGGACTTTTATACAATGAGGACACATGTTCCATCATTTTTTGTGCCCTCTTTCTATATATGGATACGGAGGTTATGGATTCACTTGATGACATGACGTCAAATGATTTATATGATATTTGGATCCATCTTTGGGAGACGTATGGAGATCTACTCATTCCTCCATTCCCCAAAGATCTTTTACCTCCAGTTACAGTTGCATCCTCTTCAGATAAGATCACACCTCCAGATGCTCCTATTTCTCCTACTGATCCTATTTCAGCCACAGATGCTACGGATTCAGTGCAGTAGGGCACTTCATGTCTTCCTACTTTACCTTTGTGCGACGACTTCCTACCAGACTTTGCACAACTGTTTGTGGAGTCTCACATTGAAGATGTCAGAGACATCCTAGATGATACTTTTCTTCTCTTTAAAGTGAATTCTTCATCTGTTGCTATAGTGACAGATTCATGTACTTCAGCACAACAGGGTGCACTTTTTCTTCCAGGTGATGACTTCTTGCCAGACATTTCAAGTATGTTTGTGGAGTCACACATAGAATATTTGGGAGACTTCTTTGATGATATACCACTTCTATTTGATGAGGAAGATCCTTCTCCAATTATTGCGAGGACTTACTTTGACCCTCATGCCCATTCTCTACATGATCAGTCTTACCAGGTTGATGTGATTGTGGATTCTTATGTACAACAGTTGCAAGAGGTCTCTTTATCATTTGAGGAGACACTTTGTTCTTTGGGACATGTTCTACATCCAACCTTGCTAGATCTACACTTCTTCTCAACAGTATTGGAAGGAGCCACCATCAATATTGACACAGGGACACTTGAACAAGTTTCAGAGACACCTTTCATCATCGATATTATATCCACACACAGGGGAAGCATCTCACCTGTACCTCTACCATTGTTTCTTCCAAAGGGGAGGAGCATCATTCAGCGGTCATGGATTAGCTTCTACATTGGAGCATTTCTCACTGGTTGGCATCTTACATTTAGGGGGGGGGGGGAGGGGGGACTACCTTGTCTCCTTCTTCTTCTCCTTTATCAAGGGAACTTTTTCCTCTTAGGGGATTTTGTCCTTCTCCCATTTCTCTATCGTATATACTTGATGTATATCATAATGGGGGGGGGGTCTTGATTACTCCATCCATCCATGAATCTCTTTCCATCTCTCTTTTTGGGGGAGGGTTTTTCCCATGAAGTTTTTCCTCTTTCTCTGCTTTATGAGAGACTACATTTCATTATGTACATGGGTTCCTAACATGGCCAAGTAGCCGAGACCTATTATGCATTTCATCCTAGATTTTGTGAGCTTAAGGGCATTCCCCTAAGTTTCACTTAAAGGGGGGTGTTGGTGTAAATACGTATTTACTATTTACACTTTACTTAAGTTTACTTAGGTTAATGCATTATTTTAATATTTATTTATTAGTCACCTAGGAGTATGTGCACTCTTGTAAGTTGTCATGTTGACAACACTGGAGTTCGCACCTCATTTATGCACATGGTGTCTACAACATAGGAAAAAACACTTTATTTTAGCACATAGTGTCTACAACATGGGACACCTTGTCATGCTTATCCTCTTATTGATACATGTACATTCATGCACAATGGAGGACATGTGCTTAGTTGTCAAGCTTATCTCTTGCCACCTTCTAGAGACATTCTAGGTGCTTCCTAAGAGGCCTTTATATATAGGCACTCCTAGTGTGTTTACACATACAATACAAAGTAATGTATGAGGACATATTCTGATATATTGGTCATACTCTTTTTGGTCTATAGTTGTGCTTGTGTTTTAGTTCTACGATCTTGGGTGAGAATTTCCCTAAGGCAAATTCTTACATGGTATTAGAGCTATACCAAATTTTTACAGTTTCCTTTCCTTCACAAGATCAGCGTAGTTTAAAATATTTAAACATAATCAACTTTGTTTAGAAGATCATTCTTTTTACTAAGTATTTTACTATCATTCCTTTTACTAGGATAATTTTCATTATGCCCACACACACACACACACACACGTGCACACGCACGCATGCGCACGCGCACACACACAATATGAAAATCATGATAGTTAAAAAAATTCTCCAAACATAAAATGGAGCATTGTTTACAACAGACTATTTTGGATAACAAAGTAGACTACAAATGAAAATTTGGTTTCAAATATTGGGATGTTTTAATGGTTGATATTATCTTGCAGGGTTGATGGCTTTAGTGAACGTGCCAACATGTTGATGTGGTGTTGGCCCATGTTTGTTGAAGATCTCTAAGACACCTAAAAATCCTGGGAGTAAATTTTGGTGTTGTCCAAATAGAAAAAGGATAGTTAATACAATTAAATTTCTCATTATTGAGTGTTATGAATAACTAATTATTATTGCAAGAAGTAATGAAGATTTTCTATTGTAGGGCCATGATGGGTGTGGATTCTTTGATTGGGCCATTGATGCAAAAATAACAAGCATAGTGTATGATGAAGGAACAGAGTGCAAGTGTTGCAAGGCTCAAAAGGTTTAATTTTTTTTTTTTACGATGTCTTCTTTGCCTTATAATTGCAATTTTTTCTGGGACCATGTGCAAAAAAGTGCATAGCTATATGTATAAAGATTTTTATAAAATGACAAAAAAGACTAATATCAGATTTGATATATTTGATCAACTTTCATAAAATTATCTTTAAAATCAATCTTGTGTTTAGTTAATGGATATATTATTTTGAAAAAGCATTGAAATAACCTTGACTTGTTAGTATTTTTTATTAATAATATGATTTTAGTTATGATCTTGATTTCAAATGTATACATAATTTAACGTTTAATTATAATATTGTTTACAATCAAATAATTAAAATATAATCAAACTTTTACAAAATGCTATCAATAATTTTAATTTTTTATATAATAAAAAATAATGTATTTAAAAGGTCACACTTCAAATTTAAATATGATTTTCAAATAATTTGGTTCAATCTAAAGAGTACGAAAGGACTCGTATACCTTTTTTATAAAGTCATTTTAAAAAACAAACAAGGATAGTTCAAATAATCTATTTTTATAAAGTAAAGAGCATTTTTATTTAAAATTTTATTAGACTTCAACAAAATTATTTTAAAAAGATTTAAAAATTTATTCTTATTCCTATTTTAATTGCGGCAACCAAACAGAGAATATGCATGACTCCTATTCTAGGACAACCAAACAGGTATAAACAATATTCCAAATATTTTTTTTTGGAATGCATAAATTTTAGAAGAGAGCTTATTCTAGTATTGATGAATGCAACATTAGACAATTCTTGCAACCAAACAAGGCCTTCGCGAGCTGGAGTCCCTGCCTTTTAAGAAATGGGACTAAATGAAGTTAAGAATCATAAATTAAATTGAAGTTGGACAAAAGCTTCAAATCATTAATCAATAATATATTATGGAAGAGACCAAGTAGAAGGCATAATAGTTAACATGTTTTAGTATTTTGTGTGATAGTCTCTTGTCATCATGCCTTATAGTTATTATATTTGTATGTAATTATAAAAGTTAGTGCTTGATATTAAAAGCTAGCAAAATGCCTTACTTAGAGGATAGGAGATTTTTTTCATAAGTTTTACTTAATATTTTTATTTATCAAATTATTAAAATTTCATTATATATACAAATTTTGGTTGACAACTAGAATATGCTAAGATTATCTATTGTCACATTATTTTGGAGAAAAATTAAATAAACTTTCAATAATATTGATCTTTTAATGTATTGAAGGATTTTCATTTTATATTAATGTTATTAAATTTATAACTAAATATTGATTTTTTATTATAAATAAAGTTAGAAATATAAATTTCAAATGGATGGAATTACATTGTTAAGATAATTTTTTAAAAATATATGATTGAGAAGAATATTTGAAAAGGAATCAAGACAAAAACTTCTATAGAAATATGAAGAAGTTTAGACAATATTTTATGAATTTCTGAATTTTCAATGAAGTCTCACCAATAACTAGTAAATAAAAAACTAACAAACATAGGATTAGCAAGATGATCATTGATTGGTAAAAGTATGTGTTCTGTCACCTAGATTTTTTTTTTTGGTTTCTAATATTTTATTATTTAACTCAAAATATTGAAACCACAAGGCTTGGCATTGTTTCAGCCTGTATGTTTATGAGAAACCACAAGGCATCATGATGTTTATGAAGGTTGTTCTTCCTTATTTCTATAATATAGCTTTGTGATAATAAAGCTTTGTCATTTTGCACTTAAAAAAACAAAACTAATATACTATTTTTTCCATTTTTTATTTAAATCAAGAACAACTCTAGTGATCTTGATGGACAGCTAATAAGTTACTAACTCGAAAGTCACATTATGGACGACTGATGGTTTTTTAGAGTGGAAAGTAGGCAAGCTGCTTGCAAGGGAGAGCTTTAGCTGTCATTGCTTGTTTCAGGCCACATCCATTTTATGAAATTTTGAGCATTCTAAAACTAAATTGACAAATTCACATCCATGGTAGATGAAGAAGAAGCTTAGTCAGTCATTCTGTTGTACAAAAATAGCAAAAGAAAGGGCCAAGCTATTGCAAAAATGTTTGCCAATAGGTGACAATATATAGAGAAAAATTTATGACAATTTTAATGCAGGCCTCTTGTTGATTGGAAATTTTTGAAGCCTAAATTACAAGAAAAATTCTCATCTCTTAAAAATTGTTGCTCAATTCACTATCCTTAAATTTTTTGAACCATGAACAACACAAAAATCGCTACACACCTGGTTATCTAGAATTTACAACCATAAATTGAGCGTAAAAAAATTGTAGGTCATAATTGGCGAAAGATTTTGATAAAGATAACAGATTTCCAAATCCATTCTTCCAGAAACATCATTTTCTATAGTTAAAATAAAGGTCATAACAAAGATGCAACTGGAAAAAAAAAAAGAAAAAAAGAAAAAAATGCTACCATCTGACCTACAAACACTTCATACATTTCAAGGCAAAAACACAAGTTTACTTACTCAAAATAGTTGCAGTGCTCTCAATTACAAAATCTTTCTTATCTTTCTATGGGCAACAAATATTTAGTTCCCTGGGAGGTTATGGTATAGCTGGCCAGGATAAGGTCACATTAATTCCTGCTTCGAGCATTGGAGATAAATGACAAAAACACTTGCACCAACATAAGATCAATCAATTCGCTGTCAGACCACCACCATAGCATTTACTTTTTTCTAATTTTTCTACTCACAAAAATATGCAAAAACCCTAGCAAATTCATCTAAACCAATCAGAAATTAGGAAAAAACACAACATAATTGATTTATAAAATCTGACCTTCAAAACCTTGGCCTATAACATTTGTTTCCAAAAAAAAATTTAATAGTAGGGATCAAATGAAAAAATTAGTATAAGGCAGGGACTAAAATTTATACATATGAAAAATCTTATAAAAAATCTTGTTTAGGATGACAATATTGTTATTGTTAAAGGGGAATAAAGTATATTATATTATTATGTATAGATTCTTCAATATATATGGGAAACAATTATATTTATTGTTATGCATCTCTTATAAATATGTATGCATCTCCTAATAATGTAGGAGTTAATGTGTTTCTCTCTTCATTTATTCCTATTATCTCCCAAATAGTAAATGCACCCTATGATCTTATTGGTAATTCGAAACTTACTTGATCATCTGAGTACTCTCCTAAAGTACCATTTTTATCTTTGATTCTCCCCACGCCTATTTATACTTACGTGGATTTCTTTGGTGTTTGTTGAATGTTTAAGGTTTATATAACTTTAATTCCAGCGGCCTTCCTTAATAGGGGAATCTTGTTCATACCTCCTTTTAATATGCTTCGGTGAATGTCATTCAAAACCTTCCAAACATTCACACGTTTGATATGATCCTTTGAATTGTATTTTGCATCCTTTATATTAAGTTATACACTTTGGCCAACATATTCCAGTGAAGATCTGCTACCACCTTCTTTGTCAGACCTGATGACTGTTTGTGGCTATGTTTAATATGTGTCCAATGCCTTAGTTCCTCCTCTTTCGTATTCCTCCTCATTCCATGCTCTGTTTTTAATCTAAAATAATGCAATTCAATGGTGTGTCAGGTTTGAATGTTCATACTCGCTGTTAATATGCTTTTTCCAATCTCGTTCAATAGCTCTATTTTTATACATGCTACTTTGAGTGGTGGCCAATAACCACGTTCCTTAAGAAATAATTAATCTATTCATTATAGGTATGATATGATATATTTTATAATTTATTATGTACAATATTTAAATATACTAGACTATTTACTTTTATATCCATATTGTGTTATCATTTAATTACTATACCATATTTATTAATATATATAATATTTATTATCATTAGTTTATTAATAGTAATTATATTCAAATGCAATAATATTTAAATATATCTTATTGGTTTATAATGTAATTATAATATTTATTTATTCTTATATCTCGATATTATTATTTATTTATTATTAAATTATATGTCAAAAATAGGGATATCACAGTCCTCCCTTCTCGAATTTGCTTGTCCTTAAGAAAAATCATTCATATACAAGTTTCTTCATAGACACAAAACATATTTTCATACAAAAGGCCTAGAAAATTTAGGAAATATACATCTTTAATGAGTGAAAATACGAAGCAGACACAAAGTAGTAACATGAATGCATGGAAACACGAAGCATACACAATGCAGACACATCATATGTTCTTCATTAATTTTATAATTTGTTTCTCACAATGAAGTAAAGGAAATGATTTACAAAATATACTTCTCTAGTGTGTTTAATTGATCATGGATCCTACAAGAACAAGTAATCGTTAACATGCACGTGTATATAATATTTCTAAAAAAAATATGAGTCATGATAAATTAGTTCTAAACCAACATCCTACCAAGCCCAAGGGCGAAACTTTGGCCCCCTTGGCCTCGATTGAAGACATCAATCATCTAATGAGGTGGTCTACTTGGCAGATTCTTAACTGAATTAAGTTGACATGATGTCAAATTTTTCTTAACTTGACCAATCTAAGCCCAGAAGTAAAACTTTGAACCTCCTAGCCTTGATGAAAATATTCTACCATTCCATCAAGGTGGTCTATTTAGATGTCCATCTTAACATTCTTTTCCCAATGATGCAGGAGCATCTAGAGGTATAAGGGTAATCCTGTGTCACCCAAAAAAATGTACTTAGACTTATTTTCTATTTCATGTCTTTACATTTTTGGATACCCATTTGGGTCAAATAAAGGTTCCAACTCTCACAGTTCCACTATCAGTGTGTTTGAAAATCCCAAAAAAATAGGAGCATGCAATTTGGCCATCATTTTGGTGACCTAGAAGGTGTGAATTGGCTAGATGAATGCAATTGTGATTTAGAGCATTCCAGAAAAAGAATCAGGTCAAAAGGCCCCACGGTTTGAAAGTTATTGCAGTTTTTTGGGTTTTGGAGACCTCCTAAGAATGCTTCAAAGTCAAGTTAGGGGCATTAAATGACCTTGAAAAGGGCCAAAAACTAGGGGATGAGCAAAGCTGGTCCATAGGGCTATAGAGCGCTTCGAGAGCTTTTCGAAAATGTAAACGGTTCGTTAATCGAAGCTACGGTTCAAAAGTTATGCCTCTCGGAAGTTCGGTTACTGTTTCTGGATTCTTCTAGATTTGCACCGACTTCTAACGCTGCTTTTGGAACCTTCTATTTGGTCGGTGGATGCCTACTAGCACTTTCTAGAATGTACTCCTAGTCCTTAACCCTCCAGGGTCTATTTAAGGAGATTTTTGGCATTGTAAAAGGCAGTTCAGAGTGGAGTTTGAGAGGAGGTACCATAAGGAGAATTTATCTCCAGATTTCTGCTATTGTAAGCCCTTAGGGCATGTTTTGAAGTTTATTTTCCTGTACTATTTGTACTAGCTTATTTTCTTAGTTAATATAATTTCCCTCTTCTGTTGTTTCCATTCTGTTCTTGGGTTGTGTTCCCATCACCCAATCTAAGTCCAAGAACAAAACTTTGGCCCTCTTGGCCTTGACAACAACACGTTGGCATCCATCAAGGTGGTCTACTTAGATGAAAATTCCTTTCCTTTTTAAATATCCTACCTAAGCCCAAGAGTGAAACTTTGGCCCTCTCGGCCTTGATGGCACCACCTTGGCATCCATCAAGGTGGCCTTGACCGCTAAAATTGCAACTTGTCTAGTTCTTTTCGGTCCTTCGCATCTTAATTATTCTCTTGATTATATTTAGGTCTCTTGTTCATCTTTTCCCTTTCTTCCCCATCAAGTGTGGCATCCATTTTTCGAACTTGGCTTCTCTTTCCACATATGTGTCTTGGTTCCCAACTTTCTTTGCAATGAAAGCATAATTTTTTTCTTTTTAGTTTGTCACGATAGCTTTTGAGCTCTCTTCTGCATTTATGGCCACATTCCCTTGGTTCCTTGTAATGGTAACATAACTCATTTGTTTGAAATTCCTTGGAGTGCTTCCTTCCTTTTTCATAATGCCTAGAATGTGTGCTCGGTGCATGGTTCTTGGATCTATCCTTTAATGAATGCGTGTCAAATTTTAATGCCTTTTGGATAGAATCTTCTATTTTTTTTTGGTTCATGTGCTCCCACTGTGCTCTTGATTGATTCCTTCAATCCATCTATAAATAAATAGGTGAGTCTCTTTTATTATATTTAAGTTACCATGGTTGATAACCTTTCAAATTCCCTAGCAAATTCCATCACTGATCCCTTTTGTCTAAGTTGGGTTAATCTTTTAAAGTACTATTCTAGTCTATTGGATCAAATCACTTTATGAGTTTTTGGGTGAATTCATCATAACTCTTAATTTTTTTATGTTTGTGGTTGTTAAGGCCATGTTGCCACCAATCTTGTGCTACTCCTCTTAAATGAAGGAAAACAAATTGAATAACACTTCTTTCTGTCATAGGATTTAAGGAAAGATATGTATCCAATAGTTGTACCCATGAGCATGTTGTATTTTTTCCTGATCCATCAAATTTTGGAAGACTCACTTTATTTATCTCTTCTCTTAGTCCTTTCTTTTGGTGTATTTGTCTTTTTTTATTATATAGTGACTTCATTCGAGCATCGCAATAGTCTTTAAACGATATCTCCCTTCTAAGTTCAAGATCAATTCTAGAGTACTCATTTATATTATTTACTTCATTTAATCTATCCTCCTCTTCTTCTTCTTCTCTAGGTAGGAAGGAGAGTCTTGTGGGTCTATGCTCTAATTTTGGTATATGCAATTGATTATTATCATCTTCATATTAGTGAGAATTTGTATCCTTCCCATTTTTGTTTATATTACAAATAGCTTCTAGGAGGAGTCAATTTGTTTCACTTTGCTCAGTTCTAGCTCGAGAATTTCTTTTAGTTTGTTCCATGAGTACTTGAGTAGTTTGATTCATTTGTTCCATGAAGGCTTTCAATTCATTACTTATTTGATTGTTCATGTTGGTGGATTGTTTCCTTCCTTCCCTTTCTAATGCTCTCTGATCCCTTCGGTATTTTTGCATTAACCTCTTTCCACATGTTGGCAAGAAAGATGCTCGAATACCACTTGTAATGTCTTGTTTTCAGACTTACTCTTTTGGTCACTTTGAATTTCCAATTTATAGTTTAACATAGATCTTATAAATAACTTGTAAATACTTTAGTTATATATCATACTAGGCAATGTGTATGATTTATCCCTGAAGTTAGAAGAGGTCCACAATAATGTATAGATTCTTCAATATATATGGGAAACAAGTATATTTATTGTTACACATCTCTTATAAATATGTATGCATCTCAATGTAGGAGTTTATGTGTTTCTCTTTTCATTTATTTGTATTATCTCCCAAATGGTAAATGCACCTTATGATCTTATTAGTAATTTGAAACTTACTTGACCATCTAATTACTCTCTTAAAGTACAACTTTTATCTTTAATTCAACCCACACCTATTTACACTCATGTGGATTTCTTTGGTGTTTTTTGAATGTTTAAGGTTTATATAACTTTAATTTGGTTTGCCTTCCTTAATGTGGGGGAAATCTATTCCAACCTCCTTTTAATATGCTTCGGTGAATGTCATTCCAAACCTTCCAAACATTTGCACATTTGATGTTGAGATAATGGACCATCTCTCAAATAAATCCTCAAGAAATAACTCATGTAAAGTATCTCAAGATCCATATCCATGAAAGACAAGCATAAATATAATGCACCTGAGAGAAATAATGGGCTATACCTCTCAAGTAGCAAATCGCCGAGTAGACCAAGAGTGGGGAATGAGAATGCTCATCAGGATATCCAAGTCTCCAACCAAGACTCATCTAAGAACAATTTTCTCTCAAGTCCATATCAGGTCTCAACAATCTCCCACCTATTGTATTTTTTGCATAGGGTCAATCTGTAGCCACATAAATGAACATGGGAACAATCCCTCCTAGCACATCCATCATCATGGATCAAATTATACCATGTGCTCCATCCTAATACCCTAACAAAATCAAAGTATCTAGCATCTCAAACATGAATGATCTCACCTCCTATTATGCCACTACCACTAGACATACATAGAAACCATCCAAAGATAAAGCCATCCAACCTGTCACATTAGAAAATCATAAAATCTTGTACCAACTGAAATGCCAAGCACAAAAACTTGATCCAAAGGCAATAACATGTATCTGTAGTTTTCAAAATATCCATAGTTGGAATAGCACCCACAACAAGTGCCAAACCCATCCAACTATCCATATCTCCAAAGGTTTACCAAGTGAATCTCACATCATCAACATATCTAATCTGCAACCTGCAATCACAAGCCTCAAGAGCAATATCTGCCACATATATACCAAGAAGCTCCCACTGTAAAAGATAATTTCAAATCTATAACCAATCCACTCACAACATCTCAAAGAAGTGAATCCACATAGTATCAAGGACATCCACAATACATAAATTGATATCCTGCAAGAAAAACTCTCATATCAAGTCTTTAACAGTTGAGATGTTGTGAGTGGATTGGTTATAGATTTGACATTATCTTTTGCAGTGGAAGCTTCATAGTATATATGCAACATGTATTGCTCTTGAGGCTTGTGATTGCAAGTTGCAAATTGGATATGTTGATGATGTGAGATTCACTTGGTATACCTTTGGAGGTATGGGTAGTTGGATGGGTTTGGCACTTGCTATGGGTGCTATTTCAACTATGGATATTTTGACAACTACAAATACATGTTATGATTTTGGATCAGGTTTTTGTGCTTGACATTTTAGTTAGTATAGGATATATCTAAAATAAACATGTAATTAAAATACACATGCAAGATAATAGACAACATACCCACAAAAATGTGACATGAGATATACCCTAGGAAACCCTCATTGAGGGAAAAACTCAGCCTCTAAAAGCATCTATCACCATGTATTATTTAGCAAAAAACACCATTGCAATACAACCATGGAGGCCTTCAAACCCATAGCCACAACCAAGAAATCCATGTGAACAAGCATGAATCCACACATCCCATGCCATGCTTCCAACCTTCACAAATGCTCCTTTGGCTAACCTATCAAGCCTTGTCCTGCTCGACTCTTGCCTTTTTTTGTCTTCTCCTTGTCACTCATTTAAATGAAACATCCAAAAATGATTAAACCACGGACAAAAATAACAATTACATGCAAATATAACCAATATCAGAAAATAATAGATCACACAGAAAAGAACACAAGACACCAAGATTTAACATTGTTCACCCAATCCCTAGGCTACGTCCACCAAATAGCAAGTCTAATATTATTATGATCCAGTGATTACAACCTTATTACAATCCATAATCTCTTACAACTCAATACAGTCGCAAGTACCAATTTTTGCATCAAAACTATGAAACAATCCCTAACCCTAAGCTATTTTATACAAGTATTAAACCACTTTAGGGTTATTATTAATAATTACATGTCGGCCCAAAATCCTGATAAAATAGGGCCCAAATTTTTTAAAAGAATTTATGAAGCATGCACAATACTTTCTTGATCAATCACCACAAATTAACAATCTCCCACTTGAGGATTGATTAGGCTCCACACTAAACAACAATCTCCCACTTGGAGACTGATCCTGTAGCAATACCACTACCACATGGGGTTCTCACTAGATCAAACCACCCTGGACTATGTTGTTCATTGATTTCTATTCAGTTTAGAAGACCAACCGAAGTTGAAGAGGATTTCAACTTCTCCCTTGTTACTACCTTCGTAAACATATCTATTAGATTGGCATCTGTATGTATCTTATCCAGCTTTAACTGTCCATCATTCAAAACTAACCAAATCAAATAGTACCACAATTGTATGTGTTTGATCTTTGAATGTAGAGCTGAATTCTTGGCAAGATGAATGACACTCTAACTATTTGTAAACAAATAATTATCCTTCTATGGATGTCCTAATTCTTCTAAGAAGAATTGAAGCCCATATCATCTCCTTGCCTACCTCTTTAGCAGCAACATACTTTGCCTTTGTAGTGGATAGAGCATTAATCTTCTGTAACCTAGAAACCCAACTCATGATTGCCCCACCAATAGTAAAGACATAACTTGTAGTACTCTGCTTGGTATCAATATCCCCTGCCAAATCCAAGTCAACATAGCCCTATAAATCAGTAGTAGAGCCCTCAAAGTGTAAACACTTATTGACTGTTCCTCTCAAATATTTGAGAATCCATTTGATTGCATTCCAATGCTTAATTCCTGGATGACTTATATACCTACTAACAACTCCCACTGCATGTGCAATATCTAGCCCAGTACATACCATAGCATACATCAAGCTTCCTACAACTAAAGCATAGGGTACCTTGGACACCTTATCCTCCTCTTCTTATGTCTTGGGACACATCTCCGTAGTCATTTTCAAATGACCAAGTAAAGGTTTGCTGACAACTTTAGCATTCTCCATAGAGAAACATTGCAACACTTTCTCCACATAATCAGCCTGAGATAGCGTCAATTTCCTATTTTTCTTATCTCTACAAATCTTCATACCAAGGATTTGTTTTGCTGCCCCCAAATCCTTCATAGCAAATGCATGTGCTAATTTGCATTTCAACCCCTTAATTTGATCCATGTTAGACCCAGCTACAAGCATATCATCAACATATAAACATAAAATAATGTAGTTGTTATCATCCAACCTCTTAAAATAAACACAATGATATGAATGACACCTATTGTATCCATGCTCATGCTAAAATTGTCAAATTTCAGATACCATTGATGAGGTGCTTGCTTCAAGCCATATAAACTTTTCTTCATTTTGCACACTAAGTTCTCATTACCCTTGACTGCAAATCCCTTTGGTTGAGCAATATATCTCTTCATCCAAATCACCATAAAGGAAGGTTGTTTTCACATCAAGCTGCTCCAAATGCAAATCTTTAGTAGCCACAATACTTAAAACAGTACGAATAGAAATCATTTTAACAATAGGATAAAATATCTCATCAAAATCAATGCCCTTTTTTTGTGCAAATCCTTTTACAAGTAACATGGCTTTAAATCTTTTCTTCCCTCCTTCCTCTTATTTCAACCTTTAAACCCACTTATTCTGTAAAGCCTTTTTACTTGCAGACAACTTGCATAAATTTGTAGTCTTATTTTTCAGCAAAGAGTCCATTTCGTCTTTCATTGTAGACTCCTACTAAATCTTAGTATCCACTTGCACAGCTTCATCGTAACATTTAGGTTCACCAGCATTTGTTAGTAAAATAGAATACAAAGAGGGAGAAAATATTTTTGGAGGTCTAATTTGCCTTGTTGATCATCTAACATTCACTGGTGTGTGTGGTATTTGATGTTGCAGTTGTTGCACATCACAAGGAATGGCTTGGACATGATCTTTTCGAGTATCATCCAACACTATATAATCATCTTCTTTCTTCTCATGTTGCTGCAACGGATCTTTGTACAACACTTTCTCATTGAATATGACATCCCTATTTCTTACAATTTTATGATTTTCAAAATCCCAAAGCCTATAACCAAATTCATTCATGCCATATCCAACAAATACACATTTCTTTGACTTAGCTTCTAGCTTGGTTTTATTTTTAGAATCTATATGAGCAAATGCTTAACAACTAAAGGTTCTGAGAAAATAATAACTCACCTTCTTACTAGTTCATGCTCACTCTTAAATACCACAACCCATCATGCAACTTCATGCTCCTTGCACACTCCATTATAGTCCTATTCATACATTCAGCTACTCCATTTTCCTGTGGAGACCTTGAAACAGTTTTTTGTCTACGGATACCATTAGTGGAGCAATAATCTTCAAATTCATGACTGCAATACTCACCACCATTATCAGATCTGAGACATTTTAATTTCTTACTAGTCTCATTTTCAACTAAGCATTTCTATTTCTTAAAAGTTTGAAATACATCAGATTTCTGTCTAAGGAAACAAATCCATACTTTTCTAGTTGCATCATCAATAAATGTAACATAATAATGAGAGCCACCAAAGGAAGATACTCGAGTTGGTTCCCATATATTGGGATGCACAAGCTCTAGTTTCTCCTTTTTGTTTTCCTTCATAGTCTTTACAAAACTCACTCTCTTTTATTTTCCATACACACAACTTTCATAGAAATCCATATTAACACATTTCAGACATAGTAAAACATTCTTTGAATGAAGTACTCTCATACCTTTCTCACTTATGTGCCCAAGTCTATTGTGCCACAGTGTTGCATCAGAATCTACAACAACTATTTATTCTCCTTGCTCAATTGCAGCAATTGTTCCTAAACATTCATTTTTTTCTGAAATAATTAAAGTAGAAGGAACAATATGACCTATACAAAGATATCAGGTGCCTACTTTCACACCTTTTGCTACTACAAGGGAATCTTATGAAACCTTCCAATTTTTATCATTAAAAGTAACTACACAACCCTCATCACCAAGTTTCCTTGTTGAAATTAAATTTCTACTCAGCCTTGGAACATGTCTTACCTCATGTAGTACCCAATGATTCCCATTCTTCTACTTAATCTTAACTTTTCCCTTTCCAACAATTTGATAGGGTTCATTATCACCCAAATAAACAAGCCCAAAATTCCTTCGGACATAATCAATGTAATAACCTCTATGAGGTGTAGCATGAAATGAAGCACCATAATCTAAAATTCAGGAATCATCAACACTTTCTAAATATAGAAGCAAAGCATCCTCTTCAAATTTTTGACTTACCACATTTGCCTTCTTGGCTCCATCTGGTTTATCTCCTTCATTTTTCTTTCAATTCCAACAATCTTTCTTTTTATGCCTTGGTTTTCCATAGCACTAGTAGTCATTTGGTCCTCTCGATTGAGACCTCCTCCCTTTTGACTTTCCTCTTGATTTCCCACAATTTTTGGAATTACTTCCTCTCTTAGTTGTTCTACCTCGACTTTGTGTGTTCAAAGCACTTCCATATGTAGATTCGCCTGAGGATTTCCTACAAGTTTCCTCACTCAAAATAACACTAATCACATCATCATATTTTAAGGTACTAGATCTAGGAACAGAATTACTCGTAACCATTATCAAGCCATTCCAACTTTCAGGCAAAGAACACAAAATCAAGAGAGCCCTAATTTCTTCATCAAAATTGATACCCATAGAAGATAACTGACTAGTAATAGTATTAAACTCATTTAAATGATCTATAATAGATCCACCTTCTGCCATTTTCATATTAAATGAATGCTTCATGAGAAATACCTTGTTTGAAGCAGAGGGCTTTTTGTACAGTGTCGCTAGGGTTTTCATCAACTCTTATGTTGTCTTTGCTTTTATAATATTAAATGTCATCGATGGTGTCAGGCATAATCAAATGCTTCCAAGTGTTTCTATCCAAAAGATCCCACTCGTCATTTGACATAGATCCCTAATTCTTGGCTTTGCTTTCCAACGGCTTCCATAAATCCTTCTGATAAAGATAGTCTTCCATTTGCATCATGTAAAGATTCCCATGGGATATACTTGATGAGTTGTATTGTAACACTGTTATAATATTTCATATAGTTATTTAATATTGGGAAAAAGAATTAAATTCCCAATATTAAATGTCGAGTCAATGGGTTAGGTAGCACATAGTTTATGTAATACCACCTGGTGGTTTTGTGAGACTTGCTACTATATAAGTAGCCACAAGGGTAGTTGTTGTACGAGTGACAAGGAGAAGAAAAAAACAAGAGTCAAGCAGGACAACGCTTGACAAGTTAGCCAAAGGAACATTTGTGAAGGTTTGAAGCATGGCATGGGATGTGTGGATTCATGCTTGTTCACATGGATTGTTTGGTTGTGGCTATGGCTTTGAAGGTTTCCATGGTTGTATTGCAATGGTATTTTTTGTTGAATAATACATGGTAATGGATGCTTTTGGAGGCTGGGTTTTTCCCTCAATGAGGGTTTCACAGGGTATATCTTGTGTCACATTTTTTTGGGTATGTTGTCTATTCTCTTGCATGTGAATTTTAATTACATGTTTATTTTAGAGCTATTATGGGTTATAAGGAAACGGTTATATTATTTGTTGCAAGTTTCCTTGCAAGTGGTATCAGAGATATGGTTTTATTATTGTAACCCTAGATTGAATCCATGAGAATGCATGAGAGGATAAAAGAAAGGGCAAGATATATGAGTTGTTTATTGCATATTTGAAAGTTTTGGGTTTGTTGTTATGATGGGATGTTCAAAAATTTTGGGCATGTGAAATTGTTGGACAAAAGGGTTTTTTGGATGTTTCATTTAAATGAGGGTTTTAGGGGGTAGCTTTCAAAAATGACCTTCTGGGCAAAAACAGACCTCACCATTGGATTCAGGATGATGTTTCCATAAATTTTGATATATGTCCTAGTTGGCCATGTTTAGAGGAAATGAACGATTTTTTTAGTTTCAGCTCGTGATGGCCATCAAATTTAATCCCATCAAAATTTTTGTCACACAAAAAAAAAAATCGCAGTGAAAATAGTAAAATAGTCATTACTTTCTCTCAAAATATCGAATTTCAGACTTCTTATAAGCGTTGGAAAGCTAATTCAGAGCACCACAACTTGGTGTAGGTTTGGTTCTATGATTTTGAGATTTGATCAAGTTTTAAGAGCCTGAAAGTTAGGTGCTATTTATCTGGAGCACAGATTAGGGCATAACTTGAGCATACGGAGTTAGATTTTGGACTTTAAGTAGTCAACCAAAAGCTCTTAGAGAGCTCTACACATTGGTTTAGATTTGGTGCAGGTTTGACATGGTTTATTTAGTGATATATTAATTTGAACAGTTCATCATATGTATTGACTATGTTAATATTGTGAGTTTATGACATTGTATATTTTGGATATTTAAGATTTGATGTCCCTATATACATAGTTCATATTTCAGATCGGTCTCATGCTGATAGGGTTATTAGTATTTGGTTTGGATATGTATGATGACTTGTTGGGTCTACAAGTTGTGCAATGTTGTAAGTGGTCTATACTTACAGGTTGCATTTATGGCTTGGTTATGGGTTGTCTTTGCTCATTGATCTTTCATTAGTGATGCATATTTAGATTGGTGGCTTGGATTTGGGTTGACTATGCCCTAAGTCGCATGATTTGCTAATTTTTTCTTCATGTCGAAGGGATGAGATGTTGTTACCAAGTACAGTCATGGCAGAGAATTATGGTTGACTATTTTATGCTGACAGGCTAGATACATTGAGGGTTAGATGCTCGGTTCATAGATGTAATCATGGTGCCATAGATTTTGGCATGACATGATTGGATATATAGGTACATCCTTGATGTTTATTAGCTTGAATTTCTTATTCAGTTATGGTGGTATATCTTCTTGGTTGAGGATCATGGTTATTTGGTTTCTTTTGAGGAGCTCGTGATGTTCACTTTGAGTTCTTTGATGGTTTGATGCCTTGGTTGATTCTCATGGTTAGAGGATGGTTTTTTATTATCATGTCATGGATAGCTTGGATACACAGTTTAGTGGGAGCTTGTGACAGTGATGGTGTAACAATACAGGATTAGTTCCTGATTTGGTTTATATCTTATTGTTTTGGAGATCTTGGTTTCACTTGGTACTAACACTTTAGTTGTGTGTAAGTGTAGACCTAGAGGGTCTTCATATAGGAGATGGATTTTACGATGCCATAGGTGACTTGGTACCATGGTTGAGTGGGATTTTGTTGGCCTTGATATATTTATTGAGTGTTTACAGATGTTAGAGGTTTGTTTTAGATCCTGTTGCTACAGAAGCATCTTTGACATTTGCATGGTGTTCTTGGTTATCTTCATGGTGTATGGAGATGGTTCTTATGGTATGTGGAGATGGTTTTCTTCATGGTGTGTGGAGATGGTTGCATCTTGGGGATTTATGGGGTTCTTGGTAAAGGTGTGGTGTATGCTTTCATTTGGCATGCTATCATTGGTATGAGAATGGTTTTATTATTATGTCATGGTATACTCTTGATACACGTTTAGAGTTTTGAAATGTTATCATATGTTCATATGGAGCATGTTGTCTCTATTGAGATGGTTAGATCATGTTGTCATGTTTATGTTCCTAAGGCCATGGTTGGAACTTTGACATTGATCTTGGTCTAGTCTCTTGGTATTGAGTACATTGATCATAAGCTGAATACTTCATGATATTGCTATGTTGCATTTGGAGTTGACATGGATTGACTGGTTACAGGTGCTCGTGGATACTTAGAGATGGTGGTGATGTTGATTTATCTTGGATTAGAGAAGTATTTGTTGGGATAGTTGATGGTTTTAGTAGGAAGTCTGAGGGGCATTCACCTTATATGGACTTGAGAGGAGATTGTTCTTAGATGAGTCTTGGTTGAAGACTTGGATATCTTGACGAGCATTCTCATTCCCCACTCTTGGTCTACTCGGCGGTTTGCTACTTGAGAGGTATAGCCCATTGTTTCTCTCAGTTGCATTATTTTTATACTTGTCTTTTATGGACATGGATCTTGAGCTACGATACATGAGTAGTTTTGGAGGTTTCATTTAAGAGATGGTTTAGCATTGGTTATCTCCATTTGCATATGTTCTTATGTTGGTTTAGTTTGGGAGATGGTTTTACATTGGGCATATTCCTTGGATTAGGAATTGTTATTCCTTGATTTAGGAATGGTTTATGAGTTTGATCTTCTTGTGAGAGGCTTACATCCATGATTAGTTATATGCTATGGTTTGGGTGTTGTCAAGGCTTCTTGTTGGTGTTTTATGGAGGAGATCATACTTGCACAGTTTACATCTAGAGGTGTGTGTAGAAGGACATGATACATGTTTATGATTTGCATGGTTTCTCTTTGGTCTTGGTTATCTTCCTGGATGTTCAGTTTCACTTACATTGGATTTGAGATTGGTTATAGATTGTGATCACTACTTTGTGCTCATGTATGTCATGTGAGAGATGACATGGTTATTCTTTTATCTCTTTTCTTTGTTGGTTGTGGAGAACTTGGGAGAGCATTGGAGACTTGTTATGAGAGTTGTTCTTGCAGGTTATTGGTTTATGTGTTGTGAATGTCCTTGAGACTACATGGATTCACTTCTTTGAGATGTTGTGAGTGGATTGGTTATAGATTTGGCATTATCTTTTGCAGTGGGAGCTTCTTGGTACATATGTGGCAGGTATTGCTCTTGAGGCTTGTGATTGCAGATTGTAGATTGGATATGTTGGTGATGTGAGATTCACTTGGTATAACTTTGGAGGTATGGACAGTTGGATGGGTTTGACACTTGTTGTGGGTGCTATTTCAACTATGGATATATGTGATTGCTTTTGGATTAGGTTTTTGTGCTTGGCATTTTAGTTGGTACAGAATTTTATGATATTCTAATGTGACAAGTTGGGTGGCTTTCTCTTTGGATGACTTCTATGTATGTCCAGTGGTAGTGGCATAATAAGAAGTGAGATCATTCATGTTTGAGATGCTAGATACTTTGATTTTATTGTGGGTACCAGGATGGAGCACATGGTATAATTTGATCCATGATGGTGGATGTGTTGGGAGGGATTGTTCCCTTGTTCATTTATGTGGCTACGGATTGACCCTATGCAATGTATACAACAAGTGGGAGATTGTTGAGATAATGAGTGTTGTACACATTGCATAATATTGTTATATTGTATTATTTTATTTTATTATGTAATGTTGCATCTAGATGGACGTGCAATATGTAAAGATTCCCATGGGATATACTTGATGACTTGTATTGTAATATTGTGATAATATTTCATGTAATTATTTAATATTGGAAAAAAGAATTAAATGCCCAATATTAAATGTGAGGTTAGTGGGTTAGGTAGCACATGGTTTATGTAATACCACTTGGTGGTTTTGTAGGACTTGTTACTATATAAGCAGCCACAAGGGTAGCTGTTGTATGAGTGACAAAGAGAAGTAAAAAGGCAAGAGTCGGGTAGGACAAGGCTTGACAAGTTAGCTAAGGGAGCATTTGTGAAGGTTGGAAGCATGGCATGGGATGTGTGGATTCATGCTTGTTTACATAGATTGCTTGGTTGTGGCTATGGATTTGAAGGCTTCCATGGTTGTATTGCAATGGTGTTTTTTGTTGAATAATACATGGTGATGGATGCTTTTGGAGGCTGGGTTTTTCCCTCAATGAGCGTTTCCAAGGGTATATCTTGTGTCACATTTTTGTGGGTATGTTGTATATTCTCTTGCATGTGGATTTTAATTACATGTTTATTTTAGATCTATTATGGGTTATGTGGAAATGGTTACATTCTTTGTTGCAATTTTCCTTACATTTGATATGATCCTTTAAATTGTTTTTCATGTCCTTTCTATCAAGTTATACGCTTTGGCCAACGTATTTCGGTGAAGATTTGCTACCACCTTCTTTGTTAGGCCAGATGACTGTTTGCGGCTATGTTTAATATGTGTTCAATGCCTTAGTTCCTCCTCTTTCATATTCCTCCTCATTCCATGCTCTCTTTCTAATCTAAAATAATGCAATTCGATGGTGCGTTAGGTTTGAATGTTCGTACCCATTGTTAATATGGTTTTTCCCAATGTCATTCAATAACTCTATTTTTATACATGTTGCTTTGAGTGGTGGCCAATAGCCACATCACTTAATAAATAATTAATCTATTCATTATAGTCATGATATGATATATTTTATAATATATTATGTATAGTATTTAAATATATTAGACTATTTACTTTTATATCCATATTGTATTATCATTTAATTATTGTACCATATTTATTAATAGATATAATATTTATTATTATTAGTTTATTAATAGTATTTATATTCAAATGCGATAATATTTATATATATCTTATTGGTTTATAATGTAATTATAATATTTATTTATTCTTATATCTTGATATTATTATTCATTTATTATTAAATTATTTGTGAAAAATAGGGATATCACAACTATGATACTAATTCGATGCAAAGGAATGACATAAACATATAACATAGTGGATTCATATCTCATAGTTTTAGGTGCTCTTGGATACATTACTTGGGCCTCTACACTTGAACATCCTCAAAGGGCTTGAATCAAAATTATAAGCAATGTGGACAACATAGAAAACTAGTTTTGGGGGGATTAATAGACTTATGCTCAAATCTTAGTAGTGACTCTCAACAATGACATGCCTACTAGGGTTGATGATTATAAGCCTTTCACAATTAGGAATATCAACGTTGATGGCTAAATGCCAAATCGACACATATAAAACTCAAGACTTATTAACCTTGACTTGAGGGATGCTACCGAAGATTTGTGATAAATCCTTCGAGCATCCAGCACCTAGAATTCCCACCAAGATTCTATTTGTGGGAATAGCACTAGTTAAACAAGATTGTCACAACTAGTCTATTTCGGACAACCAACCATGAGCTTGTTATCACATAGCAAACTACCCTCTAAACAAGTTGATTTTTTTGTGTGGTTCTTACACATCCTTCTCCCACCTCGCACAAGGTGGATCCATCTTATGTTTTTTTATAAGGCATTTATGTTGGAAATGAAGAGATTAACTAAGAGGGTAGGGGTGAATCAGTTACCACAAAATAATTCTTTGTCCCTAGAAGTCAAATTAAACCTTTCACTAATAATACAATTCTTATTCAGCTCAGTTAAATTTAAGTTATTGTTATAACTTAGTTAACAAAGTAGTCTTATCAATATTAAACTATTTTAACCTTTAGTAACTTAGTTGTAGAAACATAAAGCATAAAATAAATAACATGAACACAAATGATATCAAGCTTTTAATGTGGAAACCCAATTTGGGAAAACTACCGAGCAACTAGTTACAACACATTTCACTCTTCAGAAGTGAGCCTTATTAGGAGCAACCATGTTAAAGGTTACAATACATATTGTTAAGTGTGACCTTGTTAGAGGATTTAGATCACTCTATTAGGAGTGGCTTGGTTAGAGGCCTTCAAACACTTAAATCTTGAAATGCCACCTTGTTAAAGGATTTACAATTTGATTGTTAAGTCAACACTTTTAAGAGATTTCTAAACTGCTATAATGGTTAAAAGGCAATAGTAATTTGACTTTATTTATGAAGCAACTTCTTTTGCAAATTAAGATCTTTGTTTTGGTTTTTCCTTTGGATCCTTACAAATCAAAACAATCTTTGCAACTTATCTTCCACAATTGCCTGCTCTATCTTTTCCTTGTATCACATGTCCATCTTATTCCATGTATTCCACATCTTACTACACTTCTTTGATCTTTCTTATATATCATAGGTTTTGTCAAGTTGGTTTGAATACCCTTTGAAATAACAATTAAATATCCAACCAGTCAGCCTAAATTAGTTAAATGATTAACAAGTGTAATCTACTAACACTTGGTCAATACTGGAATTGATCACTCAGTTAACGCTAGAAGTCCATCAATGCATGATTACTTGGTTAATATTGGAAATCCTTTGATGCCTGACCACTCAGTTAATACTAGAAGCTAGATCTCCTTCATTGCTCGACTGCTCAATTAATACCGATACCCTTTATAGCCCAACTGCTCAACTAATATTGACATTTGTGTAACATAAATTGTAATATAAATTGAAATTTTTTATTTTATGACAAATAAGAGTTTCTTTGTTTGTGGTCATTTAAGGGAAAAAGAATAAATCTACAATTTGGATTTGTCCTTTATGATCAATAAGATGATTATTGGATTATCTCTGACAATGCTCATGCATTAGATTTGTCATAACATTCTTTGTTTGATAATAAGTATAGTTGGAAATATATGCATTTCCTCATCTCTGTCTAATTGGTCTTCCCACCAAGGAAGTTAGAATCCTTTTGGACTAGCATCAAATTGCATAGGTAATATATCTCTTGCACTTGTATCACTTGAATAATTAATGATATTTTAAAGTATATTATCTCATAATGTCATACGTAGTAATCTTCATTATGGTAAACACTATTGCCTAGATAAACAAGGTACTAGTCTTTGGAATCATTGAAATATAATGATTGGATTTATAATTGAAGTTACCGGTTCTTTTATGTGTCTCTTTCTTACAAGAATCAACTTCATTATTGATAAAATATTATATAAACATTCGATCACTTCAAACATTAATATAACTTTATTTTGATCAAATTTGAAGATTTTACCAATCTAAGAATTTGTAAAGTTTATATTCAATATAGAAAAACTTTGAACCAAGTCATAAGGGTTTAAGAAAGGTTCATTAGCCTAGGTTTAATGAAGCCTAAAGTGGAAGGAAATTAAATTGGGATGTTATTCTTATTCATTGGCCAAAACTAATTGAGTAATCCTATGGGAGAACTGTTAAAGCTCTTGGATTTCTAATCTTTAGTTTTGTGAACCAACAATTAGCACCAAAGAAGAATGGAAAAAAGAGGATTTGTATAGATTCTCAAGCTATCAACAAGATCACAATCAAGTATAGACTTCCATTGCCAAGGATGGATGACATTATGGATAGTTTGAGCAGAGTTGTGTATTTCACGAAGATAGATCTAAAGAGTGTATACGATAATATTTGGATCAAAGAAGGAGATTGAATGGAAGAATTCCTTCAAGATAAGGGAAGGATTGCATGAATAATTAGTCATGCCTTTTGGGATAACCAATGCACCAAGTACTTTCATGTGGCTCTAAAGGAGGTATTGAAATAATTTATCGGTGCTTTATCATTATTTACTAATATGATATCTTGATCTTTAGTAAGACATGGGAGCATCATAAAATGCATATTTGTAGGGTTTTTGAAAAGTTGAGGGAAGAAAAGTTGTTGATTAATTTGAAGTGTAGTTTTGTGAAGGAGTCAGTATATATAGAAATTGTAGTTTCAATAGGAGGTCTAAAAATGGACCCTGAGAAAGTGAAGCCTATCCTCGAATGGCCTACTCCAAGGAGTGCTACAAAGGTAAGATGTTTTCATGGACTAGTTTGTTTTACATAAATTGATCAAAAGTTTTGGCAATATTTGTGGACCCTTGATTGAAACAATGAGAGGGAATAGGAAAGAGTTAAGTGGATTGTAGGAGTAAATAAGAGTTTTAATTTGTTGAAACAAAAAGTTACAAAACAACTTGTTTTAACACTTCCATATTTTAATAAGGTGTTTCAAGTATACTGCGATGCTAGTGTTACTGTAATAGAAGTTGTTTTAAGCTAAGAAGGTAGACCTATTGCTTACTTCAGTGTGAAGTTGAATAATACCAAAAGAAAGTATTTTGTTTATGATCATGATTTTTTTTGTTATAGTTTAGGCATTGAATAAGTGGGGACAATATCTTCTTTCAAAGGAGTTTGTTTTGTATACTAGTCATCAAACTTTAAAATAATTGAATAGTCAAGGAAAATTGAACTATTGGTATTTGAAATGGGTTGAGTTTTTGCAAAGTTACACATTTTTTTGAAACACAGGAGTGACAAGTCTAACAAAATTTTAAACGCTCTTAGTAGGATAAAAATTTTGCTAACAAAGATGTAGATTAATATGGTTAGGTTCAAGGAACTCAGGAATTTGTATCTAGAGGATCCAAATAGTGGTGAAGCTTGGAATGTTAGGGGACTAAATGCCCCTAACAAGAAGCACTTACTTAAGCGTTACTTGAACTTTGTTTAACTTAGAACTAATAATGATCCAGGAAACTAAACTCAGTAAATAAGAAGGTGAGAAATTAACGAAAAAACTTGGTATTTGGAAAACTTTATTGAAGGGATCAGAGGGAGATTTAGAGGGAATTGATTTGATTTGGAATCTGTGGAAAATAGATTTTGAAGGAATGATAATAAACACAAATTGGATGGGGGGAAGAGTTAAAAGCTATAAAGCAAGCATTTAGTTCATAATCATAAATGTATATGGACCAGTGCAAACAACAAAAAATAAAATGCTCTTGAACAAAACTAATAATTCTAATAAACTCTATCCAAGATGAGAATGTCTGGGGAGGAGGATATTTTTATTCCATATTAGACTTAAAAGAAAAAAGTGGGGAAACATAAGCCATAACACAAACTATGTTGGATTTTAAAGAATGGTTCCAGAGAGACAATCTCATAGATATTCCTCTAACAAATGGGCAGTTCACATGGTTCAATAGGAAAAGGGACTTCTGCCAGATAACAGAAAGACTAGATAGGTTTATCTTCAAAGGGAATATGCAGATTTTGATTTTACAATTCAATCCCCTATACTTCCCTATGCTGGTTCTAACCACTTCCCAGTCAGCCTAGAAATTTCTGAACCACATAAACCATCTAGAAATCCATTCAAATGCAAGAAAATATGGTTTCTTGATGAAAACTTTATGGAAAACATTAACAAATTGTGGATAAAAGGAGAATTGGAAGGTTCTAAAATGTTTTGTTTCATCTCCAAACTCAAATTACTAAAATAGAACATCTTAAAATGGAATCAACAACATTTTGAAAACATCTTCAAAGAAAAATTAGAGATAGAAGAAGAATTAAATAATCTAAACAAAATTGTTATTCAACAAGGAATGGATAATGACTAATTTGAAAAATAAAAAGAACTTATGTACAAACACAAAGATATTATGAATAAAGAAGAAATATTTTAGAGACAAAAATCATGAGAAACGTGGCTTTACGAAGGCGATCAAAACAATAAATTCTTCCATAACAACACGATCGGGAATAGAAATGTCAATAGAATATCGAAAAGCAAGGATAGAGAAGGCACTATAATAGACAATCCAACACAAATAGCATAATTTTTTTAAAAATTACTATACAAACATTTTAAACAACTATGAACACTCAAACCTCATAGCTCAAAAAATAATGGTAGAGTCTATACCAAAACTTATCACAAAAGAAGACACCAAGATGTTAAATAAAGCATTCATGAAAGAAGAAATTAAAGATACCTTATTTAGAATGAACCCTAATAAATCTCTAGGGTTAGATGACTTTAAAGCATTTTTCTTTTAGAAATGCTAGCAGATACTAGGCGAGGATTTATGGAAAGCTATAGAAGCTACCATAAATTCAGGTTCTTTATTATCAGAAATCAACAACACCTTCATCTCACTAATTCCAATGAAAAATGAACATAAGGATCTAGGTGACTTTTGCCTAATAGGATTATGCAACACCATATATAAATTATGTCTAAGGTGATAACTAGTAGGATTAAGCTAGTCCTCCCCAAATCAACTAGTGAGGAGAAAATTGGTTTTGTACCCAACAGGTCTATTTTGGATGGAATAATAATCATCCAAGAATTAATCCACTCGGTACAAACTCAAAAATCAACATGTATGCTTATGAAACTAGATATTCAAAAAGCATACGATAAAGTGGAATGAAGATTTATTTGCAAAACATTAGAAGCCTTTGGCTTTTCACGATAATGGATTAATCTAATCTATAATTGTATCTCAAAATCTAAATTTTCTATTCCTATCAATGGAACACCAGAGGAGTTCTTCAACTCATCTAGAGGAATTAGACAAGGGGACCCAATCTCACCCTTTCTATTTATCATTATGGAAAAAACCTTTGGAAGAGTCATTAAAAAGTCTTAGGTAGAAAATGAGATTAAAGGAGTGTTACTCATTGAAGAGGTCAGCAATATCACACAATAGTAATTTGTAGATGATACAATAATAGCAAGTATTAGTAATTCAAATGAAGCTAGAAAATTTAAAGAAATTATCTTCACTTGTATGAGAGCTTTAGGTCAAAAAGTAAATGAGGAAAAATCATAAATCTTCTTCCTAAATACTAAACCAGATATGGAAAAAAACATTTTCCAAACTATGGGATATAGGAAGGGAACTTTCCCTTGCAAATGTCTAGGAATCTAGATAGAGAAAGGGTCTAGAAATGGAAAAACTTGGGATTCAATTATTGAAAAGCTTGATAAGAAAACTAACAACTAGAAAACTAGATGACTCACCAAAGTAGGCCAAGAAACTAAGATCAAATATGTACTATTAGCAATACCATCTTATCACATCTCATGTCTTCCATACCCAAAGGAACAAAACACAAATTAAACAAGAAATTAAGGGATTTCTTCTGCAAAGGGACTGTAAGAGAAGAAAAAACAAGCATTAATCAAATGGGAAAATATATGTAAACCCAAGACTCAAGGAGGGTTAGGAATCAAAAATATCAATTGGCAGAAGGAAGCCTTTGGAGCAAAATTAGTATGGAGCATATATATGAATAAATATAATAAATGGGAAAAAAATACTATATAATAGATATTTCCACTTCGATGATCCCCTTTCTCTTTTTAGCATTATTAATCAATGATTAGGGTCTAGCATATGGAACTTCATGCTATACTATAGGCCTTTAATTAGTAATTATCTTACTTGGGATATAGGTAGGGGAGAAGAAGCTTTATTTAGGAAAGATTCATGGGATGGGATTCCCTCCCCCAACTCCTCCTCTCTCCCGAATCCCTTAAAACTCAAGTTGATAAAATTATGAGGAAATGCAAACCAACTCTTTCCTAAACAAAGTAGAAACTATTACCACTGAAGTTATTAATGTTTATATGAGAAATCACACCAAAGAAGAAGGAGCTTTCTCAGAATGGGATGCCCTAATGAAGAAGAATTAGAATAAACAAATCAACCCACCTATTGTTCTCTCAAAAACTAACAAGCAAGCTAGGGAGAACTATAAATGGGAAAACCAATAGGCATGATAACTAACAACTTGGCAGAATTAGAAGCTCTCACATAAGGGCTTCAACTAAGCCTAGAATTGGGAATTAAAAAACTAACAGTAGAAGGAGATTCACAAATCATTCTAAATGCACTCCAAAAAAGAAGTACGCCAAATTGGACATTATAATTTAGACTTGAAATAACACTTAGTCTTGTGGAAAAATTTGAAGAGATTAGGTTTCAACACACATATAGAGAAGACAATAAAATAACAGATTCTTTAGCAAACTCTAGAGCTGATGGACAGATTTCACCATTAATAATATTGATTAATCTTCATCTTTGCACTATTAAGCCAATTATAAAATTCACAAGAAGCTTTTATCTTAATTATTTAGACAATTTATCATTAAATTGTCAAACTCTTCGCCTCACTCTTGGTGAGCTCATAGTTTTTCCAAACTTTGTAACCTTTTGCTTTAACATAATTACAAGATGAGTAAAGGGTATATCAAATATTTTTAACATTCCCTATAATCATTAAAACTTAAGATACATCTAATCCACTCACAGGTATATCAATTCTACACGTACTTACTGTTAGCATATTATTTAGTAAATTGTGCTTTGTTTCCTCCTAATCACTGAGCAACGAACAACACATTTGGGGGACATACTCTAGGCATCTCTCAAGTACTGGCATCATTTTTTTAGATTCCCTATATTTTCAGCACAGGCACCAAAAGGGAGGGCATCTCTTAATGATGATGCTCCTACTATTTAAGTCCCTCAAGGTAAACATTGCACATTTGTTGCTCTAGTCATTTTGAGTTAAAGGGCTTAGGTCATTGTCTAGTTTGATTATCTTTAGCTCGTGGTTTGTAGGATGGATACATCTATTAGGTTGAAGCCTGGTTATAGAGAGATGGCATTCTGGGGAGAGTTTTCAATTCTTAGGATTAGTAAGATGGTCAAATATAAGGATTTTTTTATTCATAGAGCCATCAAGATTATCCTGGGTGAGGAGTTTTTTAATTTAGTTGATAGCCCCAAGCATAAGACTGACATTGTAGCCATGTTCATTGCTACAATCATGCATGTGGACAAGGATAAACTTGCCATTAGGGATTTCTGCAAAGCGGTCTTTAAGGAACCCATTATCAGAGAGCTTGACGCAGTATTAGAAAACATTGACGATGACCTCTACATTCCTAAAAGGAGCAAGTATAATGTTTTGAATATGTTGTTTGAAGTCTTTTTGATCCCGTTTTTAAAGATAAAAGGTCTTTTATGCAACATTTGGAGAAAATCACTTGCAATTGGATGTTCCTTATGGCTGCCACCTACACGTGCATTTGTGTCGATTAGAGGGGTATGGAATGGTTGTGCTAGGTAGAAGACCTCATGGAATTTTAGCTTTCTTTTGTAGTAATCCTATTTTTCCCTCTTGTTGATAGCATTGTTTTCCTAGTTTGGTGGGCTTGTTTTTCTCTCCTCTTTTACTCTGTATATTCAACTTTTATATATTTAGTGGTCTTTTGCTATGCCCTTAGCATTTCGAATCTGCTATCAATATATTTTGTGTAGTCCTTGAAACTTTTTATTTATCTAAATATAGCTTCTCTAAGTGGAAGTATTTTATAAGTTTGATCGAATATCTAGTTTTAACCATAGTAAAATGTATTGAGGCAATATTTAATACATAAAAGGTAATTAACAAATTGGGTATCATGTCTTCTAGCAACACTTGTGCTAGCTCTTCTCCCTTGTACGTTCATCACTCACTTCCTTTGGTTGTTTTCTTAGAGTCTCATTTTTGAGGCTTCATCGCATTCTGGCTTCTTCTCCTATTGAGGCCTCTTTGTGAATATTTCATTGTTCATTGGAAATTTTATTGTCTGGCCTCTATTGTCAAACTTGAGATTTTACAACACTTGTCTAGTTTTGAAGTGTGGTTATCATGTTGGATTTTTAGAGATTTTTGCTCTTCGTTATATTCTTTAATAATAGAGATAGATGAACAACTACTAAAAACAATAATATTAGATTAACTTTTGTCAAAAAGAGTGGGATTATGCCTATAATGTTTAACTAATAGTTTGATGAGCTTGTAGTCTATGGCAGAATACCAAAAGCAAGATGTTTTAAATTAATTTTTCTTATCTTTTATTGCAAGATGGTTGGCTCAATTGTTTGAATTATATCGCACCCAGAACCACATATATCTTGGTTGTATGACTGGAGAGGAAGACTCGTTAGACCTTTCAATGAGTGATCATACAAATATTTCAATAAATGTTGTAATATTGGGGTATGCCCCTTTTAAACATGTAAAAGTGTAAAGGATGAAAGTTTTGGGCAAGATTAGAGGTTTTGTTTTGTGTTCTTTACTATCAATGCCTATTTGAACAAAGAACTTGTAAATTATCTTTTTTAATAATATAATTAAATGGCTTCAGCCTTTTACTGATCAAAAAATAAAATTTGAAGGAGATGCATACATGTAAATATAAGAACTAATATAATGAATTTGTCTCGCCAACAATGCATAACCATTTTATTTTAATTTCTATAATTCATATTCAACAACTAGGCTTGCATGAGCACTTAATTATGTGGGATCTTACAAATAGTATGGTTAAAAAAAACTTGAAAATGAGCCCTAGTAACTCTATGGTGGTTTCATAGTGGCGATTTAGTTGCTCTATTTAGACTAGTTGCACATGGGTAGCACATGGGCAACATAGAAGTAGCATAGAGGCAGTGATGCAAACAATGATAAAATAATAGTGCATCTAGAAAAAATAACAAAAATAGAGGTTTTTGTAGTTGCAGATAGTGACTGCACAATCTAGAAGACCATAATGACTTGGTAGTTGTGTTCTTTATATGAATGTCAACCCAAAAAAAATCCCCCCTTCTTAATTTTTTTATTTTAAATAAAAATAATCTCACAAGTTTCTTAAATAAAACTTGCAATTTTTTTTAAAAAGGCCTTAAAAAAATTGTGAAAAAAAACTGAAATAAAAATTATAATTCTTTTTTAATTGGTGCACATGAAGACCTAAGCTTGCAAAATAGTATGTGTAAAAAAAACTTTTAAAAAAAGTTTGAGGTCTAGAGCTCTAATACCATATTAAAATTCAAAATTTTTGAATTCTTATAAAACCAAGTGAATATCTACATACAAATAATTTGTACAATATGAGAAATCCTAAACACGCAAATGGTGCTTTGAAAGTCTTCTCTAAAAAATATCTATCGCAATATTGCAATAATTACGAAGGAATTCATTGCTTTTATAGAAAATAATAATGGTAAAAAAAATAAAACCAACCTTAAAAAGGTAAATCCAAGGATGAGGAACTAATAATTAATAATTAATTACTTATCATCAAGCCTAAGTTTATCTTAAGTGAATATAAAGTAAAAGGTAACTTAATTAATCAGCCAATATGAATTCATCAATTAAGTAAATAACCTTATTACTCCAACATTTACCATTTTACTTTTGTCTTATTTATAAAATAAACACCTTTGTTTATTTTATAAATTTATAAGTTCTCTTATTTTCACTTTCATCAATCATATATCTTTATTAATAATAGGTCGTAGTCTTAAAATTATTATTATCATGCTGCAGATGGAAATAGTGGTTAGCCTAGGATATGGGTTATTTTTTGATGTTTAGATGACTAGACATGCTTGGTATTGAGTTGTTTTTTGTATAAACTATATTATAAACCTTGGTTCTGATAGTAGTTAGTGTAAGTAGTTAAAAGGTACTACATGATTTTAATGAATCTATTTCATTTATAGTATTTGTATAGGGCATAAGCATATATCACCCTTTGAGCATATTTTGAAAAATATTTTGTAAGATGCTCAGTGTGTTAAAAGATCTATGATGTAACCAAGATGATTGAACTATGTTAATACAAAACAAAAAATATATTTTGCACCTTGTTTAAGTGTTGACACTTCATGAAAAAAAATGGGGCAACAAAAACCCCAATATATCCTAAGAATTATTCAATCGTGATATCATGACTACATCAAGTATTTGCCTTGGACTTAGTGGTCGTAAATACCTTTGTAGCTTAGGTACACACATCCAGATTAGTATTTGTAGCTTAATTTCTTACATCACTATTTCTATTTATGGGCAAGGTCATTATAGAAACTTTGAATTATGATTACAATTATAATTTCATAATATAGGGGTCATATTTTCCCTGTTCTTCCTACAATTGATTCTATTTCTATATGTGAGATGCCTTCTCCTAAGTTGCCTTAGTCAACTTGCCAAGTAGAAAATATTCCACAACCAACTAAGATAAAACTTTTAGTTAAGAAAGAAGGGATAAACAACAAACATGAGTTGTATCAAAATAAGCAGGTGATACAAATAATCATGTCATCACAAAACAAAACACAAGTGATGACAAGGTCATATAGAGTTCTCAACCATCTACCACTTACCCTTAAGTTCTTGTAGCCTTAAAGTCTCTTATCTTGAAATTTGTACGGGTTGATTATCCCAAGGTAAGAGGTTATCAAGGCTACAACAAAGAAAGGGAAAGGAGTATATCAAAATTTTAAAATCTCAAGGTAGCTAGATTTCCATAATCATGAGATCATAAAAAAATCAGTCTTGAGTTTTAACTTTTCTCAATGATATTTCTTGTAACAAAAATAAAGAATTGGGATAGGAATATATACATAATATAAATTGATTATTATGACAACTATTGATTGAGTTGGGTTTAACAATCCTATACATATATAGAGAGTGACATGAGTACACCAATTATTCCTCAAAGGAAGAAATACTTTTGTCTCTTACCATGGTTAGCCAAGTGGTCATGAGCTAATAAGAAATGAATCCAAAAATAAAGAAAAACCAAGACCCATCCCTCAAAAAATCCAAATTAATAATAATCTTCTAAATATCTAATAGGAAATATAAAGGGGCCAAGAACAAATGGACGTCAACATATGTTTTTCTAAATCATATCAATTTTGGCAACTTCCTAAATCTAAGAATACCTACCAATTTTAAAGAGCATAAATGATTAAAATAATATATTCTAACTATGTAAAATAATTAACATAACTCAAGCATGATTTCCTCTACATATCCACTTATAATAATGACAATTCAAGAAAAAAAGAAAAACCATCAGCCGTTATCCAACATTAAATTTAATATCACAAACTTAGAACTGCATCATATTAAGATTCCAGAGTCAAGACCAAATAACTTACTAAAAGCATGCAATCTTTACAGATGGCCTTATTAACTAAGCTAACATCAACCTATATTCTATAGGATTCTATAGCCAATATATTATAATCAAATAATATTAGATCCTCACAAATTAAGACCTATAGGTCCGACTAGACAATCTAAAAAAATGGGCTTAAAATTACTAAGTAAGAAGACTAGGGAAAAAATAAACTTCTAGCCACAATTATCCAACATTTAAGAAAGAACCATACAAATAAAGATGTAATTATATATTCATATATGTTTAATAAAAGAGGGGAATAGTTGTTAGTTTTAAAGGATTGGTACGAATGTATTTGCATTGCCTAAGATGTATGTACCTTCTAGAGACAATAATCTCTTGAATTTATATGCAAAGAATGAGCCAAGAAGAGACATGTCCCTTCATAGGGCATGTATGTTCATTAACATAATGTCAACTATGATTATGTGTGTGTGTGTGTGTGTGTAAGTCAATATTATATTATTTCTCTAATATTTAAATAATAATATTTATATCTATATATTTAATTTTATGTACATCTCATATATACTAAATAAATACATACATATCTTCCCTAGTATTTATCTGATCGAAGCTACAAAACATCAACATTCCCTCTTAGCTCAAAAGGATAAACACATGAACAAATATTACACCATTGGTAATATTAAGAATGACAAAATTTAAGGATATCTTTGATTAGAAGATCTCCGCCAATTTGATATCATGAGTATTGGCCTCCTGAATATCAACACATGATATTCACTAAGTACTCAATAATAAGATAATTACCTCTTGAGTATCATTTCATATGATATAGGACAAGTATCTCATGGTATATCTATACAAACAACTCATAGACCTTTAATTGAATGCCATCTAACACTTAGTTCTTGATTTGCAAGATATAATCTACCATGATCTATTTACAAATTATGTAAAAATATATATCATGATATAAAGATTTAAGTTATTATAAGATTGTCACCTTTCAATAAATTTTGCAAATATAAGTGATGATCATTTGAAAGTTAACACTTCCTCATGACACAAATAGGAGGGTAGGCCCATTAAAATCATGAAATAACACTCATGGATCATAGTCCTTTGATTGCTAAAATTTCTTGATCACTGAAGAATCCATCTCAACATGATCTACTCCCTCTAAATCAACATGACCAAGATCCTCAAAAGTCAATTGAAGCATATCCTCTATCTAATCCCTCTGTCATGAAAGTATACCTCGATTCATATTAACATGAATGAATGTACTGAACTGTGGATTTATTCTTGAGCTTGGCAACACTAGATATCAAGAAACATGGTTCCTTTCATAAGCTTCAAGCTTC